>JASDQU010881019.1:7861-34768 GCA_032191745.1 Picea mariana
GCCATTTCTTTTCACCTGAAAAACAATACCGCAGATCTCCCACTGTAACAAGGCTTATCACAGTCCCGAGCCAAACCCTTGACGACAAAGGCGTCCCCCTGAAGCCAATAAAGCTCTGATACCAAATGTAAATTATAACCTTGTACAATATCTACTGCAACCTGATATTCAAAAAGGAACAGAAAAGATACAATGGAAAATACAAACATTACACAGAGATTTTTCACCTGGAAACCCAAACCGGGAAAACCAGCATATATTATATTCATACATTGGATTACATTGTTTACAATACAATATACATATAGGAGCCAGCGGCATCCAAAACCCTAACCCAATGACCTGGATTAGTTCAAAACCCTAATTCCTTAACCGAAAATAGAAAACCATCGGCAAAAGACCATGTGCCGAAAAACCACCTAATATCATGTGGTCCCAGAAATATGTCGTCCCGGAAATATGTCGTCCCGGCAAAGAATATAACACATACCCAACAGGTCAAAGGGCCTAAATGGTGGGTGTTGGAGTCAAAGCGGTCATAAAGTTCAGCCAAAAACTGTGTCCAAGAAAGACACCGTTGGCATGCCTTTTTTTTCCATTGCCATCGTTCCGGTTCCAGATGTAGGAAACTATAACGAAGCTTGGATAAATCATCAGTAATACCATGAAAAGAGAAATAATGTTCCATTTGGGTCACCCAGCTGATAGGATCTGATCCATCAAATTTATTCACCTCAATTCCAGGAGGGTGGAAGTCTCAGGAAAAGTGGGTAGTATGAGGGCCTTGGTAATGGAAAGAGTCATGGTCATCCTGATAAAATGGTTGTTCGGAAGAGGAAGGGTTCTAGGAATGGCCTAGGAAGTGTTCTTTGAGGTCTTTGAGGTAGGAACATTGTTCCTTGAGGTCTTTGATGTGGGAACATTCATCCTTGAGGAGCTCAATAGTTGAATTGATGGAGCTAATTTTGGAAGTGAGCTTCTTGATGGCATCCTTGTTCTGATGGTTGTCAGCAATCAAGGCATTGAGGTCTTGGGCTCATGTGGTAGTCATTTGGACAAAGGAGTAGGAAAATGGTATAGGGGAAACAAAAGGGGTCTGGAGGGGTGGGTGGGACCACGGAGAAAAAAGGGTGTCAAATGATAGGTACCACTGCGATCAGGGCGAAAAGGGGGAATCCAAAGGGATAGGAGCCAAATAAGGGTGTCAGAGACGGGTCGGATCCACAAAAATAAATTGGGTCAAAAATGATAGGTATCACTGGAATCGGGGAAAAGAGAGGAACCCATTGGGATAGGTCCCAAATAAGTGTGTTGGTGGGACCACTATACTCAGGTTTTTTTTTCCTACGGAGTTACACTCCGACCTGAAGAATACTGCAGTGACGAAATGCCCAAATGCTTAACAGAAATAAATGTGTAGTAATTTCGCAACCTGAATGCAGAAGACACAATTGCGCAGCAATAGATTTGGTTTGTTATGTTTTTGTTTCTGTCCCAAGGGTTAGGGGATTCAAGGGTTCTATAGACAAGGGTTTTCCCTATGCTATAGTTCTCGGATATACATGCAGGGTCCAATAGTAGTACTCAGCCCAATATCTCAGGGCACCAACTAAGGAGGCTAGATTGTTCCCTTAGCCGTACTACCCGACTACCCAGGTACTAGAGAGTATCTTCCTGAGTGTTGTTCTTAGTGGCACTATAGCATTCAGGCGTCCGACCAATTTATCTATGGAGGGATTCATGATATCTAGCTCGATCTGTATACAGGTGTTGTCTGATGCACTACCACTCAAAGGGGTACCAACAAGCGTTACAAGGGTGGCCAAAAGATGTGCACTTAAGTACCACTTGGATTTCCTGTGTGTATGAATCCCCAACCGTGGGTTTATGCGTGTAACGACAAATTTCTGTAGCTTTAAGACACTAGAATACGTCTCTACACTAAAAACAAAAAATTAACCCACAATTTTCTACCGATGAAGGTGCTCTGATACCACTTGTAGTATTCCAAATATAAAATAGTATGCGGAACAAAAATAATTAGCTAGAAATGGCATAGAAACAATGATATAACCAGAACAATACCACAATAATATCATAATAACACCAGAAAGAGCACTTTGATTACTGAGAGCAATGTTCACTTGCCTCTTCGAGGGGGAAACCTCCAGCAAAGCAGAGCTCTATTACAATAATATCCAAGACAAGATTTTCCATACCCTCTACTTCTATTTATACTAAATCTATCTATCCAAAAGAACAATCTAGAGGAAGATTTGTCTAGAAACAAAAATTTCTATTAGGTCTTCTTACATTTGACTTATTCTTCCTTATTGCTAGGCCTTATTAATATTGGCTTTTATTACATGGAATTATATTATTCTACCTACGTGAGGGGTTAAGGAGGTTAGGTCCCTAACATTGATTTTGGTGTTTCTCTCTTGTGGAATGTTTTGTGATGAATGTCTCTTGGTGGATGGATGAGGACGAGTGATATGCACCCCCCAAAGGCTTGATCTCTTGAATCTTGGATGAATGTTGCATGGTAACTAAGTTTTGTTCTCTCATTTTCTTGGATTAGGTAAGGAAAAATATGCATATGCTATTATTTTCTTGTTTACTTTGGTTATTGTTGGTGGAAACCCTAGGGAGGAGTATGCTATATACACCCTCCATCATTGCTTCATCTCTTTGTTAAAGGTTTTAAGTCTTTCCTTTTTGCAAGGGTTGCTAGGAGGAATAGGAGTGTGTATACCCTCCTATATTTATCCTAAGTTTGGTTGGCATACCTTAGGGAGTAAGAGGGTTTACACCCCTAGGGTTGTTGTTGATCTAGATTGTGCTTTAAAGACTCCATCACCCAATTTTAAAGGCACTAATATAAAGTATTCTTGCATTGGAGAAACAAAACATTGCATTGAGAAACGTGATTTCTTGTCGTATTGACTTTTTGCAACTTGGGTTGTGTTCCTTGTGCTTAGAGCACCTCTCAGCCACTAGGGAATCCCCTCTAAAGGGGTAGTTCTTATTGTTGTTATAAAATTTCATCTTCAGCCATTAGGGTTGCAGAAACCCTAATCTAATTGCTTGAACAACTCTTTAATCAACCATTGGAATTTGCCCAAAGTTTACACACTTATACTTCTTGGTCTAGCGCACTTTTTAGAAAAGTTTGAAGGTGTTTTAGTGGATGATTTTATTGATGTAGTAAGTTGATTTTTACAGCCATAAGGATGATATATATTGCTACAGAAAGTGTTTACAACAACCTTATCTTTTTCATGCTAGTATCTTGGTCTTTAATCTTGAGTTTTTATAGTGTTTAGCTATTCTATCTCTTGTATCTTTCACTTGATTTCTTGCACTTATTTAACAACTTATTGTGTCATTTCATCTCTAATATATATTGTTACTAATAGTTTCTATTAGGGACAACAAGCTTAACTTGTTTGTCCAATTGGTTATATTGCATCATATGCTTGGTTTTCTTGTGTCTCGGGTAGGTACTTCACTATCGACAGGTCCCTCGACACACTTGGCAAACCATGAACCTTCCCAAGACTCTTTCCCAAGATCTTTGTACCACTTAGAATTGACCTTTAGGGACATCCTCTTCATCTCCATCATTTTTCATCTCATTTCTCCTAGGGTCACCAAGATTCCCCCCTTGAGGTGACTACCTCACCTCTAAAGTGACAGGGACACCTACCTAAGGTGACAATGGGTAGGTTCCCTCCTAGTTGTCTCCAGTTGGTGGTTTGGTCAGGATTTTCCCAACCTACAACTTGTGCGATAACATTTTGGCACCGTTGTCGGGGAGGATTTTAAATCCTTTCTGGAACCCTAACAAAACTTTGACAAGCTATCTCGAAGCCTTTATCCCTTAGCTTTCCTGACAACTCCACCCAAGTGACGTTCCCTTTCCACCTTTCTTGATGAGCTCCTCTTAAATCTCATCTGGCGACTCTACCCCCCCAGAACCCTTCATCTTCAAAACCTTTTCCCCCTGGGAGGTTCAAGCCTTCTAAGGTTTACCAAAGAAGGCATCCTCTCAAATTTCTCGTTGTCAAAACCCTCTTCCATTGTACCCTTCCTCTTCCTCCAATGGATCACCCTTGGGAAAAGGACCTCTACAAACCCCTTAACATGTCCAATATCCAAGGATACCATAACACAATGCCAAAAGAGTCTAACAAGTGGTTGTCAAGGTTCCTAGGAAACAATGTAATAATCATTGAGGACCATATTTATGTCACGGGCCGAGACACGGAAAATGCAGGTATTGAGCATGAAGATGTGGCCATGAGATTATTCGCCTCACCATTAACCGAAGAATCTCTTGATTGGTTTAGAGGCCTCCCTGACGATCATCTCATATCTTATGAAGTTTTTTCCAACTTATTTAAAGAGCAGATGGTCAAAAAAGGCAGATGGTGGGACACTTGGAGATCAATTCAATAAGTTAAAGAAAAATGAGAATGGGATAGTGAAGGAATTCAATACTAGATTTGACAGGTTGTATAATCAGATTCCAATAGAATTTTGTCATACAGCATCATCAGTTCATCTCCTTTACATGAATTCTTTTGAAGGGCAATTTCGATTCATTCTGAAAGACAAGAAGCCCACATTGTTGGCACAAGCTAAGGAGTACAGTGCTGACATTGAAGAAAAACTCCTTGATTCAAGGGTAGAACCTTTTCACTACCCTCATTCCAAAGCAGAAGTAAAGATTAAGGTTTCCAACAATAGTGCTCCTATTCTGATTTCCCTCTTGACTCAAAAGATAGATCAGATGAATACTCAGTTTGTTAAAATAATAGGTGTGCTCGTTTTCACCATAGACAATATCACTATATTTTCACCCAACCATAGGCACAAGGCCACCCCCGAGCACCTTACCCTTGAAAGCTAGAATAATTCTAGAAGCAAACACTGGAACAGATAGCCAACCAAGATAGAGTACCTCTCTCCAAAGCTAACATACCAAGCAGAAAGTCCAAACCATAAACCAAATACCAAGTCACCACTGCAGTAGTTGTAGCTCTCCTCGAGTCATGTGCACCACTAGTCCTTATGAAGTCGTGAGAGTGAGTGAGTCCAAATGAGCTCAAGCGCCCTCTATTTATAGTGCTTCAAGTCACCTAATTGGGCCAACGTTTCTTCCTAGAGACTAATAACTTAATATTAGATTTTCTCTTGAGACGACTTGTCGTCTAGGGTTTTTATCCAACCATTTAGGGTTTCTCTAACTTTTAGGAATATTCTAGTCTCGTCAAAGGTTACACGTGGACGTTAATACCTCCCACGGCTACCGTAACATCAACACTCCCTCCTAGCTAGCGAAGTATTATCGGTAATGGTCCTGAGCACAAACAAACCATTCTGTTGGTAGCATCATCATAGCCACACCAGCTATCTCATGATCACATAGATCAAATCACGAGTATCATCATCATTATCCATCTAGCTGGAAATTATCTCCAACACTAGTGATAGTCTCCATGGAAATCAGATACAATTCCATCCAATAGAACACAATTATGTCTATCCATAGTAGTATATAGCTACTATCCAGTGGTACACAACCACTCCTACTAGCACACGGCTACTAACCAGTGACACACAGTCACTACCAGTGGAACACATCCACCACATTAGCATACAGCTACTATCCAGAGACATACAGTATCCACAGCAATCAAATCATATCATATCATATCATCCTGCATCTACAATGTCATCAGTTGCATCACCTCTAAGTCGTACTAGCATGATGTGAATGAATCATATCTAAGTTGAACTGGCGTGATCTGTAGTATCATCTACATCATCTCTAAGTTGTACTAGCATGACATATCTAGCATGATGTTGATGCATCATATCTAATTTGTATGCCACGTCTAAGTTGTACTCACATGATGTAGATTAGTGTCTCACTATGTCAGCTCTAAGTTTTATGATCATCTCTAAGTCGTACTAGCATGACATATCTATCATGATGTCAATGTATCATATCTAAGTTGTATGCCACCTATAAGTTGTACTCACGTGATCATATCTAGCATGAAACGAGCCCCCTGCATCATCTCTAAGTCGTATGGTCATCTTTAAGCCGTACTAGCATGACATATCTAGCATGATGTCAATACATCATATCTAAGTTGTACTCACATGGCCATATCTAGCATGATGCAGCTCACCATAATTGTCTCTAAGTTGTACTAGCATGAACATAAATAGCATGATGTCAATACATCATATCTAAGTTGTATGTCCACCTCTAAGTTGTATTAGCACGATGCTCCTCAAGCCACTGTATCAACAACTCCAATCATCTGTATCATATTTGAGTTGTACTAGCATGATCATATCAAGCATGATGCAAGCATCATCTCTAAGTTGTATGACCATCTCTAAGTTGTACTAGCATGATACAGATCTACATCTCACTGACAGTCCATGATGTCACATATCAGTGATCCCTCCCAACCAAGGAAGTCATCTCCTCCCTTTCAACCAAGGGAGAAATCTCCATGAGCCCCAGCTTGTCCCTCAAGTATGTGAACTTTATCTTGGACAAAGGATTCATCAAAATATTTGTAGTCTACTCATCAGTGGAGATATATTGGAGAACCACTTCTCCCCTCTGGAATTTATCATGGAGAAAATAGTACTTGATCTCAATGTGCTTCGACCTATAATGGAACATTGGGTTCTCTGAGAGCTTTACACAGCTCTGATTATCACAATATATCACGATCGATTCCAACACCTAATCAAACAGTGTAGAAATCAGCTTACGAAGCCAAACTACTTCCGTACAAGCATCACAAGCTACAATATACTCTGCTTCTGCATTGTTGAGTGAAATAGACTTATGTTTTATGCTAGCTCATGATATCATAGCAGATCCCATACTAAAACACATACCAAAAGTACTCTTTTTGTCATATGCACTCCCTATCCAATCTGAATTAGTAAATCCATGCAGTTGTACATCACTGTTTGAGGCATATCTCAAACCATAAGTTATCATCCCACGAAGATATCTCAATATATGTTTTACAGCTATCCAATGCTCTAGTCTAGGTTCCACCTAGAACTAGCTCAACATGTTCACAGCAAAGCAAATATCTTGCCTAGTATTCACCAAATACATCAAGGATCTAATCAATTGTTGGTACAAGGATGAGTCTACTAGATCAGAATCATAGTCTCTCAACTTCCTCAAATCTATTACCATGGGAGTTTCCATGGATTTGCAATCCATCATCCCAAACTTCTGAAGGATACTTACTACATACTTCCCTTGTCCTAGAAAAACTTCAAAATGCTTCTGCCATACTTCTAATCCCAAGTAGTAGTGCATGAGACCAAGATCCTTCATATCAAATTTAGTGGCTAGCTCCTTCTTACACTAACTAACGAGAGGCTATGCACTTTTTGGAACAAATCATAAAAATACAACAGTAGAATCATGGGTGCATTATTCAAAACTTTGTAATAGATATTTGGATCGGCATGACTCTTGGAAAATCCAAGTCTTTTCAAGTAGCTATCAATACGTGCATACCAAGTTCTTGGAGCTTGCTTGAGTCCATATAAGGCCTTCTTCAATCTACATACATGGGTTTCTTTTGGGTGTACCTCAAAGCCTCGAGGTTGCTCTATGTATACTTCTTCCTCAATCACACCATTGAGAAAGATGGTCTTTACATCCCTCTGATGTAAAATCCAACCCATTGATGTTGCTAGAGATATGATGGCTCGAATAGATGTATATATGGCAACTAGAGCAAACGTCTCATCATAATATTCTCCCTCTTGCTAAGAGAAACCCTTAGCCACAAATCTCGCCTTGTATTTGTCAATACTTCCATCCACGGTATGTTGTATCTTATAAACCCACTTTGAAGTGACTACATACTTCTCTTTAGGTCTAGGCACAACTTCCCATACATCATTTTTCATAATCGATTGGTCTTCCTCCATCATGGCCTCCTTCCATTCTTTATGTTTGACTGTTTCCTCAAAGGTGGAAGGTTCTACATTGACAATATTTGTCATAAGTGCTACATAACTGGAGAACCTTTTGGGTTTCTTACTTTGTCTAAAGGTTCCACTGGGAGCTTTATTCTTTTCTTCTTCCTGCAAGGTGGATTCAAGCCATGCTGGTCTCTTTCTAGTCTTAGGTGAAATAATTGGTTCCCCATGTTCGTGTGGTGGTTCTTGTTCTTCGGTGGAGTGTTTTGGAGAACATGTACTTTCCTCTTTGGTATCTTCATGTTCCTCTTCTTCGTTTGAGTCTATGGGGTATTCTATAGATTTCTTGAATGCAATCCTTTCATCAAAAGTTGTGTCTCTGCTGATTTCAACCTTCTGTTGACCTAGAACATAGATTATATAAGCTTTTGATGATTCACTATATCCAACGAATATTCCTTTATTTCCTGGAGGTTCCAACTTCTTTCTCTTGTCCTTAAGAACATGACTATAGACATGGCATCCAAATATTCTCAAGTGTTCAACACTTGGCTTCTTCCCGGAGAAGACTTCTTCTGGAGTCATGTTCTTCAATATTCTATGTGGAATTTTATTCTGAATATAAACAGCTATCATAGTTGCTTCTCCCCATAGGAACATAGATAAATTCTAGTCATTCATCATTGCCTTAACTGATTCTTCAATAGTTATATTCTTCCTTTCAGCCACACCATTATGTTGAGGATTATGAGGAACAATAATCTCCCTCCTAATCCTAGCTTCTTTACAAAAGGCAACAAGCTCCTTCGAGGTGTATTCTCCTCCATTATCAGTTCTTATTATCTTGATCTTCTTATCTGTTATATTCTCTACTTCAACTTTGAATTCTTGAAGTTTTCTAAATACTTCATCCTTAGTCTTTAACAGATACAACCATGTCTTTCTTGAGAGGTCATCTATGAATGTCACATAGTAAAGAGATCCTCCTAGGGACTTCACTGGCATAGGACCACATACATCTGAATGTATTAAGTCTAAGATCCCTTTGGATCTATTCTCACTGCTTGGAAATGGTTTCTTAATATTCTTCCCAAGTGCACAACCTCTGCACACACCTTCATGTACTGATTGTAATTCTGGTATGCCTACAACCATCTGTTTTAGGGATGGCAAGGCTTGAAAATGAAGGTGAGCATACCTTCTATGCCATAACTCACTAGGGTGGATTTCATCGTGTACAAGAGCCTCAGAATTCTAACCTAGGAGTTTATAAAATCTTCCTTCATGTATTCCAACAACTCTAGCATCTTCTATCTTTGAATCTTTAGACCATACAATAAATTTTCCATCTACAAAAGCTACTCTACCTCCTTTCTCTTCCAAACAAGAAATAGATACTAGATTCTTTTCAAACCAGGAACATATTAAACATTACTAAGATGGATAGAGATACATGGTTACATCTTGATAGTAACTTGTCCAATTCCCTTGACTGCATAAGATTTCTTGTCTCCAAGCTTCAGTTTATGAGGTGTCTCCTTTTCCTTCATGCTTGAGAAATTATTACGGTCACATGTCATATGCCTTGAAGCTCCACTATCGATTAACCACATGTCATCTTCAATGGTTCCAGTAAGAGTTGAATAATAGAAGAAATGTGTTTCATCATGATTTGTTTTCTTTGAAGGTTCTTCATCATTGGCAGTTGATGCATGATGTCTCTCTTTTCTCTTCTTTGTTAGTTTAGGACAATTCCTCTTGTAGTGGCCATAATCATGGCATTCAAAGCATTGTACCTTTGACATATCTCTCTTGAACTTCTTTCTTGAATCAGATCTTTTCTTACCTCCATGTCTTTTGAACTTTGTTGCAAAGACTTGAGCATCTTCTTCCTTCCAAGGTTTTCCCTTGGAGTTTAACCTTGTCTCTTTGTGTGCACAACAGGTCCAAAGTTCTTCTAATGTTGGGAACTCCTTCCTTGTATTCATGTTTGCAGCAAATGCATCCCATGATCTAGAAAGACGAGCGTTGAAACATGTCAGCATAAATAGATTTTCTATTGAGTGTTATGTTCACAACTTCCTTTTATGGGACAGCTTCTCCAATAGCTTGTAATTGATCTTTCAACTGAGAAATCTTCACAAAGTATGAAGCTATGGTGTCATCCTTTGTCATGTTTATGTCACAGAGTTCATTCTTCAGACTCATCACTTGTCCAATATTTCTGACTGAGAAAAGGTTAGTTAGGGCATCGTACATCTTCTTGGATGAGTCGATATGAGAAATGTAGGGTATCAAGTGATCCTTTACAGAGTCCACTATGATACTCATAGCATTAATGTCATTATCCTTAAACTTCTCTAGTGCTGCAATGTTTTGAGGTTCCTTCTCTTTTCTTGCTTCAAACTTTGATTCCATGATATTTCCTTTCACGATATCTAGAACTTTATTCTTGGCAAGGATGAGGTCAATCCTTGTCTTCCATGCTCTAAAGTTTGAAGCCCCTTCTAACTTGTTTTCTGACTTCATAGAGTAAGGCATGGTTGCATTGACTTTGACTTTGACCTGGTCAACCTTTTACTTTGACCAAAAACTCAAACTTGACACCTTGGCTTGATGAGAGTACAAGGGAGTGCGCTAGGCTAGGGCACACTAGGTTATCCAGGAATTAGGTCAAGCGCATCACTTAAGGTTCCTCAACAAGAGGGTTAGGGTTTCGTTGCTGCAACTGCAACTGAGCAAATTCTCCCAACTACCTTCCAGTGGTTAGACTGTGCAAAGATAGGGTGGGCCCATAACTTGTTAAAATAATATGTCTGCTCGTTTTCACCATAGACAATATCACTATATTGTCACCCAACCATAGGCACAAGGCCACCCCCGAGCACCTTAACCTTGAGAGATAGAATAATTTTGGAAGCAAACACTAGAACAGATAGCCAACCAAGATAGTGTACCTCTCTCCAAAGCTAGCGTACCAAGCAGAAAGTCCAAACCATAAACCAAAGACAAAGTCACCACTACAGCAATTGCAGCTCTCCTCCAGTCATGCGCACCACTAGTCCTTATGAAGTCGTGAGAGTGAGTGAGTCCAAATGAGCTCAAGCACCCTCTATTTATAGTGCTTCAAGTCACCTAACTAGGACGACTTCTCTTCCTAGAGGCTAATAACTTAATATTAGATTTTCTCTTGAGCCAACTTGTCTTCTAGGGTTCTTATCCAATCGTTTAGGGTTTCTCTAGCTTTCCGAAATATTCTAGTTTCATCAAAGGTTACACATGGAGGTTAATACCTCCTGCAGTTACCGTAAAATCAACACAGTTTACCTAGGAGCAGAATCATATTATGATCCGTTTGACTACTGTGGAGAGGAATCAATCTTCTCCTAGACCTCAATTTACCATCAGCAAAGAGATGCCACAGGTTGGAAACCAAGGCCTCAACAAGAGGCAAAGGCTCCAGATACTTTAAAACAAGTTGGGACAGTTGACATAGAAGCTTGGTGCCTTCCATACCAAGAACCTCAGAGAGAAGATTAATGCTCCCGACGAGACGAAGATTCTCTCAACGATATGAATTTCATGGATATGTATGTGTTTTCCAAGAAAAACAAGTCACTTAAGAACAGATCAATGAAGCCAAAAGACGAGGAGAAAGAGAGGGGAGACTTCGGGCCATGAATCAGTTGACAGATGATCAGAAGAAGGGATTAAGGAGGAGGGAATATTTAACTTATACTAGAAGGAATAAAGGTTCATCCCCTCCATATTAGCCTGACACTCCTCTTCCATTAGCAGAGAAGGTGGCACTACCACCTCCACCTCTGGTACGTGAGTTTCTTCCTAAGCCAACTCCTACAGACAATATTCAATTAAATATAGACATTGCAAGCATGTTTGGAAAACTGAATATGACACTCCCAGTGACAGAGATGTGTAAGATCCCTTTTGTGAAAAGGGAAATTTTGAAAGTATTACATGTGCCAACGGAGAAGGAAGATCATCCTATCATATTGAACACTATGTATCTCAACTGGCCAAGAGACATGAATCCTCCCTTCTACCTTTCATTAGGCACGAATGGCCTCCGCTTGAATAACTGCATGCTTGATTATGGGGCCTCAATAAATGTCATGTCATTGAAATTAATGGAGCAACTCGGTCTGAAGACAACCCGAATCTATGGAAATGTATGTGATATTGATTCAAGAAGGGTCAAGGCCTTTGGGGTGTGTGAGGACGTTGAGGTTTTTTGATTGATTTCCCACATATCAGCCTCCTCATGGACATATTGGTGATCGATGTTTTGGATGCTTGGGGGATGCTCTTATCAAGGACCTGGTCCTTTGTCGTTAGGGGTTTTCTTAGCATGAGCCTTACACATGCATACATTCCCATGGGCAATGGAACATATGAAATCTTACACAGCATGGAAAAGAATGATAAACATGTGATGGATCCAAGTGGCCCTAATTATGTCAGTGAACAAAATCATGATGTGCCCCCACAGATTATTGAATATGATCCATCTAAGCTACCCTTCACGCAGGAAGACTCCATGGAGATGTTTCTACCATGGACAGACGAATACAAAGGAAAACTTGCAAAATACCATGGGAAGGAGTCGGGCTCTATCCATATTTTGAAGAAAGAAGGTAAAAAGCATGAAAAGATCATTGAAGAGACAGTCTGCACAAAGACTCCTTCACATCCATGCGTTCAGAATACACCTTGCATCAATTTTATTGAAGGAAGTCTTGCGCTCATGTGGGACAAGAGAAATGTCAAGCCCAGGTATGACCAACGAGATAACAACTCATGGTTTGGCCCTTACATCATCAAGAACAAGTCTGATAAAGAAAAATATTATCTGACAGCCTTAGATGGGATAAAGATGCCATTATCAGTGGATGGATCTCTTCTCCAACATTATGTTCATATCACATGACTTCTTCAGGGCCCATGCCCTAGGTAAGTAGGCAGGTCATCTTGCTTTCTTTGCATTTGCATCTTGATTGCTCATATTGCATCTCATATTTCGTTTTTCTCTACTTGCATATTGATTTCATACTTAGTTCAGAAATTTTTGAAAATATGTCAAATTTTTTCTTTTCTATATTAGATTTTATTTTGGATTTTATATATGGATAAACGGTGATGGCACCACCCTAGATGCTTTGATCCCTTTTTATGAGTTTTGACAGGCACGAGTCTACCAAGAGATATTGGGGTTCTCATGCACTCTACGGCGAGCACATGTCCCCAAGTAGGCGCCAGATGTTATCCCTATTTTGTGGGATAACTAAGGAGATTATGTCTCGAGACACTCAGGTTGCAGATATGGAGTGTCGAGATACTACATGACTAGCAATATCCTTTTGCACAGATGGAGACCCTTCTCACCACTGTATAGGTCGTAGATTTTCATATGGAATCCATACACCAACTGGATTTCGAGAGGCAATGGGCCTTGCTCCATGAGGTAAAAGTCAGGTATTATGGTGAGTGTCATTTCAATATTTGAGGCACTTGAATATGTTGTATCTTAGATTGCTTTAGATTTCATGACATATGCTTGGGCATTATTCCTTTTTCCCTGTTTCACCTTGGTGGTTGACATTGTTCCCTAGTAAGTGGTCTTCCTTGGGAATGGGTTTGCTACTAGGAACTCCCTTGAAGATCCATTGTACTATTCCCGACCATACTTACCACTTTCCATCACTATTTCCCCCCATTTCCTTATCTCTTGGGATTTTAGGTTGTATTGACCCAAGAAGGGGTTGTCCCTCATTCTATGGGAAGAAGGGGTTGAAGGCCCAGAGGAATTTTTGTTGGGTAAAATATAAAAGCCTAAATATAAACCTTCCAGATGATTTTCTCATGGAATCCCCCAAGAAATCAATGAAATGCTTATATGTAAGAAAAAAGGGACCCACAAAAATAATGACTAAGAATGCTTAAAGGGTTAGTTGGACGATAGGAGGTATCATCATGAGTCGGCCTATCATGATCATGGATATTTAGTGGTATGAAATTACCATCATCTGGTCACCAAGCCAGGGTAATGGCTCTCAGTTGCATCGCTAAGAGAAAGGGGGTTTCATCACAAACCAACCTTCGCATTTCCACTAGGTGTTTGTGAGTGACATTGTCATTATCTAGCCACCACGCCAAGACAGTGGCCTTCAACTTGTCCCTAAATTTTGAAAGAAACAAGGAATGGAAAAACAATGGGCTTGGAAAAATTGCATTGCAAATGAAGGTGCCACACACCCTCTACAAAGGCTCCAATGAATGAGACACTACAACCCCCTCTATGTCATGAACCCCATGCCCATTGAGTCTTGACCCTTAACCACTTTGTCCACTTTACATGGCTTAGAGAGGGACCTCTTGGAAACACTCCTTGACTTAGGGCAAGATCTACCCAATAGGACACCTCACCAACCCTCCCATATCCAAGCTTGGAAAGTTGCATAATGTCATTGAGCACTTAATTTTTTGACAGGGTAATCTTTGATGCACATTCTTAGGTGGCTCATTTATTGACTTGATTTACATATCATGATATTTTTACTTGAAATCCTTGGAGGGAATGCTTATTTGTCTTTGTGGGACCTAGTTGGTAGACAGTTTTAGACGAACAAGCCTAGCTTGGGCTTCCATGGGGCTTGAAGCCAACAGGTAAATTCCAAGGGCTCGCATACCAGATGAGAGAGATGAAACTTTGGAGGCCTAGAAGATGACTTGGACGACATAACCTATCCCCTACATGCCAAACGTTTTTCCTAGGAGAAGCAAAACGTCATCTTTAGGAGCATGACGTCATCTAAGGGGGATAGGGTTTGGTGGTGAGCTTACCACTCATTGGCACATGGACATTTTGAGGAGAATTGGACTTTGAGCATGAATAAAGTGACTTGGATGTTGGACATGTCGCTTTGGGAATCCTAACTACTCTTCTCCAACACCAACGACTTACTCCTAGTGCCAAAACATCCCCTAAAGGGGTGACGTCACTTTAAATTAGGGTTTATTTTTTTGTACAATTAAATTTAAAGTGAATTGTTTAATATTATTTTGTAAAAGGGGCAAGATTAGAATTGTTGACCCCTAGTCTTGGGGTTTGCCCTAAAATTATGTGAACAAACTATTTTGGAGACATTTTGTATAAATAGAGATCATAAGATCTCGTTTCATAACATAACTCTCCCATTGTGAGAAGTACTTGGCTGAAATTTTCGCTACCCTTGGTGATTTTGGTGTTTCTCTCTTGTGGAATGTCTTTTGATGAATGTCTCTTTGTGAATGGATGAGGAGTGATGCACACCCCTAAAGTCTTGCTCTCTTGAATCTTGGATGAATGTTGCATGGTAACTAGGGTTTGTTATCTCATTTTCTTGAACTAGGTAAGGAAAAATATGTATATGCTATTATTTTATTGCTTACTTTGGTTATTGTTGGTGGAAACCCTAGGGAGAAGTATGCTAGATACACCCTCCATCATTGTTTCATCTCTTTGTCCAAGGTTTTAAGTCTTTCCTTTTTTGCAAGGGTTGCTAGGAGGAATACGAGTGTGTATACCTTCCTAGATTTATCCTAAGTTTGGTTGGCATAACCTAAGGAGTAAGAGGGTTTACACCCCTGGGGTTGTTGTTGATATAGATTTTGATTTAAAGACTTCATCACCCAATTTTAAAGGCACTAATCTGAAGTATTCTTGCATTGGAGAAACAAAATATTGCATTGGGAAACGTGATTTCTTGTCGTATTAACGTTTTGCAACTTGGGTTGTGTTCCTTGTGCTTAGAGTGCCTCTCAGCCACTAGGGCATCCCCTCTAAAGGGATAGCTCTTGTTGTTGTTATAAAATTGCATCTTCAGCCATTAGGGCTGCATAAACCCTAATCTAATTGCTTGAACAACTCTTTAATCAACCGCTGGAATTTGCCCAAAGTTTGCACACTTATACTTCTGGGTCTAGCGCACTTTTTGGCAAAGTTTGGAGCAGTTTTAGTGATTGTTTTTCTTATTGTAATAAGTTGATAGTTACAGCCATAAGGCTGATATATATTTTTTCAGAAAGTGTTTACAACAACCTTATTTTTTTCATGCTAGTATCTTGGTCTTTAATCTTGAGTTTTGCTAGTGTTTAGCTAGTCTGTCTCTTGTATCTTTCACTTGATTTCTAGCACTTATTTAGCAGCTTATTGTGTCATTTCATTGCTGATATATATTGTTACTAACAGCTGCTATTAGGGACATCAAGTTTAACTTGCTTTTCCAATTGGTTATATTGCATCGTATGCTTGGTTTTCTTGTGTATCGGGTACGTGCTTCACTATTGACGGGTCACTCAACACACTTGGAAACCCTTGAACCTTCCCAAGACTCTTTCCCAAGATCTTTGTACCGCTTATAATTGACCTTTAGGGACATCCTCTTCATATTCATCTTTTTCTGTCTCATTTCCCCTAGGGTCACCGGGATTCCCCCCTTGAGGTGACTACCTCACCTCTAAAGTTATGGGGACACATGCTTAAGGTGAAAATGGGTAGGTGCCCTCCTAGTTGTCGCCAATTGGTGATTAGGTCGGGCTTTTCCCAACCTACAACTTGTGCGATAACAAGTCCTACGTCACCCTTTTATGGCATGATGTCACCTTATTAGGGCTATTTTGATGTAAATTCTATATTTTTAATTTATGTAAGGATTAATTAAAGGAGTCGGCCCTCTTATGTTTTGATGTTGACAACTTAAAGTGGAAAAAATGGTTTTCAAGGCCTCATGTAAATAGAGGACCTTGACTTTTCATTTTATTATCACATCCTCTCACCTTTGTGAGAGAAATACTTCTAAAATTTTCGCCTTATCTTGGATTCTCTCTCTCTCCTACAAATGCATTGTGCTTGGAAGATCAACTAATGGATGTCTTTTGTTGACTTTTGGATAGTGTTGTTGGAATTAGGGTTTGTTCTTGTCATATCTTGGTGAAGTAAGTAAATTTCTGCAACTTTATTTCATTAAATGTTTCATGAAAAATTTTACTTGTTCATATTTAAGATCTTGCTTGACAAAACCCTAAGAGAGGAGCATAAGTGCTTCCTCCTCTCACAAGGTTAATATTATCTTAAGTTTGTGAAGGAATCCTAGCTAAGGTTAGATTCCTAAAGCCCTAAAGTGCTAGCACTTTAGTATTTTAGCCCTAGACTCTTGGTTATTGACCTAGTTGAAGCTACAAGAAGGGGAAAAACGTTTCTAGGGCCCAAAAGTGCTTGTACCCTAGAAGATCCCTCTCCTCAAGGTTTAATATCTAAGGCCCTAATGCGCTAGCACCTTAGAGATTGAATCCTACCTCTTGGTTACATCTAGATCAAATTCTAAGTTGGTTGCATTTGTTGTTGTAAAGACTCCATATCCCTAAGGCAAGATCATTAAATCTCTCTTGTGCCGAAAGTGATCAACAAACTCTTTATTCTCAATCTCACAAGTTATCTACTAACTTAACTAACACTAACTTGAGCTAATTTGATTGCAAACTTCCTTCTCTTGCAAAAGTTTGCTACAGCCATCTAAATACTCTCTTATTTGTTGCATACATTGATCTAAAGGTGGCCTAAACTTACTATAAAATTGCACATAACAATTGGGTATTAATCTACTAAGTTTATGTTGAATTTCTCTTGTCAATTGTTGCATTTCTAAGGTATATTTATTGTTGTTGTTACAAACTTGTACTTTATGTTATTAATTGTTGTATTGCTGCAATTTTGTACCAGCTATAGCAAATTATCATTGTCTAGTGTCTTATGAAGTTTTGATTGCATGTTTATACTTGGAAATCGATCATATATATGCTATAAGTGTTCGTGTTCCGGCAAATTACTCAAACAGCTCCATACCTCATCCATCTCACAGACCTAGACTGTTCATTAGGTGATCAAGAGAGGAGGTAGTAGGCTTGGCTAACAAACTTGCTACTTTGATCCCTTGAGGTCACCGGGGAAGCCTCCCTTGTGGTGGACCTCCTCCATCACTAAAAAGAGGGGATTTCTTACTAAGATGATAGTGGTAGGATATCCTATATTTTCGCAAGCTTTGGTGACCTTGTGTTGGGATTTGCACAAGTACAAATCAAATGATAACAAATCTGAAGGACAGTATCTATAAATTCTATGACAAGACTCGACCCGACAGCAAACCAACTGTTTTTGTTGCTTACTCTGTTGAGCGAATTCGAATTTGGCATGAACGACTCAAACACCTAAATTTTCAAAGTCTATAGTCGATGGCAACTCATAACATGGTTGTTGGTTTACCTAAAGTGTTCCCCCTTGAAGGAGTTTGTAAAGGTTGTGTGCTTGGAAAGCATTATCAGACACCCTTTGACTCTGGAAAAGCATGGAGAGCACAGAACCGCTTGGAGTTGGTTCACAGTGATGTCTACTACATCAATATACCTTCCCTAACAGGTATAAGGTATATTTTAAGTTTCATTGATGATCTCTCTCATTTCACTTGAGTTTATTTTCTGAAGAATAAGAATATTTTCTTTGAAAAGTTCAAAGAGTTTAGAACCTTTGCTGAAAAGCAATGTGGACAGCCCATCAAGTTCCTGAGATCAGACAATGGTGATGAGTATGTAAATCAACCTTTTGAAGAATATTTGGTTCGATCTAGTAATAACTGGTAGCAGACGGTTCCTCACACACCTCAGCAGAATGGCATCATAGAAAACAAGAATCGGACGTTAGTCGAAATGGCTATATGTCTTTGGCATGCCAAAGATCTTCCTCCTTGATTTTGGGCTGAAGCAGTGTATTGCACAAACTATCTACCCAATCGCATCTTTACTCGAGTTGTTCCTTCCATGACTCCAATCGAACGATAGTGTGGACAGAAGCCTTCGGTCGACCACCTCCATCTATTTGGATGTGTTTCCTGAGCACATATTTCCAATGATTGCAGAAAGAAGTTGGATGTAAAGAGTCATGCTTGCATCATGATGGGCTACTCTAAAGAGTCGAAATCCTATCGACTATTTGATTCTGTCAAATGGAAAAACATTATTAGAAGAAATGTATGGTTTGATGAGAAGTCTTGTGGCATTAAGTTGGTGAATGTCTCTTCTGGATTGTTGCAGGATTATCCCTTTGATATTGTCTCTAACACTGGTTCTCATGTTCTTTTTTTCATTCCTTCGACTAGACAGTCAAACTTTGTTCCTGTTTCAACTAGACCGTCGACCTCCGAGTTAATTAGTCTTTTGATATATATTTCGATTGGTTCTCTATCTCCGTTGACCAAAATTGCTCCAACTTCTTATCGAACTTCTACAGTGAACACTAGTTCACCTATTTCTTGTCTACCCAAATGGGCCACTTAGACAATTGAAGTTGCTAGACCTGATGACGGTGATTTCTCTCAATGACAAACTTGAAGTCAAAAGCAACATGTCAGCGTTGTCTCGTTGACTCATGTACTTGAAACTTCTGATCTTGTTGCCTACTCAGATGCTCAAGGATGACCTGAAAGGGAACAGGTTATGTAGACAAAAATTGATTCTTTTTCGAAGAATCACAGTTGGGACTTAGTTCCCCGGACAGAAGGAAAGAATGTTGTGAAGTGTCGATGGATCTACATAACCAAATTTACCTTCGAAGGTGTTGTTGAACGACATAAAGCACGCCTAGTTGTGAAGGGTTTTTCTCAACAAGAAGGTATCGACTACAAAGACACCCATAAATGAGACAATACGAACCCTTGTATGTCAACAACCCCATGACCAAAAGTATTACCCCAATCCACCTCACATTCATCACATGATCTAGATAGGGTCTACTTGAGAAACATTCATTGACCTAGGGATTGGCTTACCCAATAGGCACCATGACACCCCTCCCATACCTAAATTAGAAAAAACTTTAAGGTCTTTGAGCACTTGTTTAGTTTGAAAAGGGGGGTTTGATGCACATGTTTAGGTGGTTCTTATATTAAATGTGGCTTACTTTTCATGATTCATGTGACTCATGGACCCCTAGAAGGCGTACTTATTTGTCTTTCCAGGACCTTGCCCACAGGATGGATGTTAGACCCCACATCTGGGGCACCATTGATGATGAGCATTGCACATTGAAGATGAACGATGTTTCCTTTGGAGGCTCCCTAGCATCATTGTATCACGAGATTGAAGCCTCTCCCACTTGGATGTTTGCCTTTGGAGGCTTAAAACATCACCATTATCCCTTGACGCCGTCCTTGGAGCTAGGGTCTAATGGATGAGGTGGTTCCAAAGGTGGTTTGACAAGAAGAGACGCATGGCTTGGCACTCTGGCACTTGAGGGCATGACACATGGCCTTTGAAGTCCCAACGTTCATCATTTCATCCTTGACGTCACACTTATGATCCCTACATCACCCTCTTAGGGCATGACATCACCTTATTAGGGTTATTTTGATGTAAATTTTATATTTTTTATTTATGTAAGGATGAAGTAAAGGGGTCGATCCTCTTATGTTTTGATGTTGACAACTTAAAGTGGAAAAATTGGTTTGCAAGGCCTCATATAAATATAGGACCTTGACTTTTCATTTTATCATCACATCCTCTCACCTTTGTGAGAGCAATGCTTCTGAAATTTTCACCTTATCTTGGATTCTCTCTCTCTTCTACAAATGCACTATGCTTGGAAGGTCAAGTAATGGATGTTTTTTGTTGATATTTGGATAGTGTTGTTGCAAATAGAGTTTGTTCTTGTCATATCTTGGTGAAGTAAGTAAATTTTTGCAACTTTATTTCATTAAATGTTTCATGGTAAATTTTACTTGTTCATATTTAAGATCTTGCTTGACAAAACCCTAAGAGAGGAGCATAAGTGCTTCCTCCTCTCACAAGATTAATATTATCCAAAGTTTGTGAAGGAATCCTAGCTAAGGTTAGATTCCTAAAGCCCTAAAGTGCTAGCACTTTAGTATTTTATCCCTAGACTCTTGATTCTTGACCTAGTTGAAGCTACAAAAAGGGAAAAAAGTTTCTAGGGCCCAAAAGTGCTTGCATCCTAGAAGATCTCTCTCCTCAAGGCTTATTCTCTAAGGCCCTAATGTGCTAGCACCTTAGAGATTGAATCCTACCTCTTGGTTACATCTAGATCAAATTCTAAGTTAGTTGCATTTGTTGTTGTAAAGACTCCATAGCCCTAAGGCACTAATCGTTAAAGCTCTCTTGTGGTGAAAGTGATCAACAAGCTCTTTATTCTCAATCTCTCAAGCTATCTACTAGCTTAACTAACACTAACTTGAGATAATTTGATTGCAAACTTCTTGTTGTCGCAAAATTTTGTTACAGCCATCTAAATACTCTCTTATTTGTTGCATACATTGATCTAAAGGTGGCCTAAACTTACAATAAATTGCATATAACAATTGGGTATTCATCTACTAAGTTTATGTTGAATTTATGTTTTCAATTGTTGCATTTCTGAGGTATATTTATTGTTCTTGTTACAAACTTGTACTTGATGTTATTAATTGTTGTATTGTTGCAATTTTGTATCAACTATAGCAAATTATCCCTTTGATATTGTATCTGACATTGGTTCTCTTGTTCCCTTTTTTAGTCCTTCGACTGGACAGTCGAACTCTGTTCCTGTTTCAACTAGACCTTCGACCTGCGAGTCAATTAGTTCGTCGATATCTATTTCGATTGGTCTGCCATATTCGTCGAATGAAATTCCTCCAACTTCTTATCAACCTTCTACATTGAACACTAGTTCACCTATTTCTTGTCTACCTAGATGGGCCACCAAGACAATTGAAATTGTTAGACCTGATGTCAATGATTTCTCTGGACGACAAACTTGAAGTCAAAAGCAACATGCCAACGTTGTCTCGATGACTCATGTACTTGAAACTTTTGATCATGTTGCCTACTCGGATGCTCAATGATGACCTGAATGGAAACAGGCTATGTAGACAAAAATTGATTCTTTGTTGAAGAATCACACTTGGGACTTAGTTCCCCGACCGCAAGGAAAGAATGTTGTGAAGTGGCAATGGATCTACAGGACCAAATTTACCTTGGAAGGTGTTGTTGAACGACATAAAGCACACCTAGTTGTGAAGGGATTTTCTCAACAAGAAGGTATCAACTACACTAAAACATTTGCCAATGTTGCAAAGATGAACTATGTTCAACTGATGATTTCCCTTGTTGCTCGTTTTGGATGTCAAATCCATCAGATGGATGTGAAGAGTATATTTTTTCATGGAGACCTATCTAAAGAAATTTTCATGAAACAACCACCTAGTTTTGTGACAGATTCTACCTTGGTTTTCGACTCAAGAAGTCGCTTTATGGTTTGAAGCAAGCTCCCCAAACTTGGTATGCTAACACTGACAATTTATTTCTTTGACTTAGTTTCGAACGTTGTGAATCTAATCATAACTTGTATCTACTCCATACCAATAGAGACACTTTGATTGTTGTTGTATATGTAGATGACTTTCTCGTTACTACCAATAATATTGATCTCATTCTTAGATTGAAGAAAATACTTGCCGACTCCTTTGACATGAAAGACATTGGCACTCTACATTATTTTTTGGCTCTTCAAGTATTACCACTATGTGATGGCTTTTTCATTTCTCAATCTAAATATGTAATGGATATTTTGACATGTTTTAAGATGACCAATTATAAGCCATGTGTTACTCCTTCCCAATCTGGAGTAAAGCTCACCAAAATTTGTCAAACACCCGCAGTCAATGATACACTTTATCGACAACTGGTCGACAGTCTTATTTACCTTACTCATAGTCGACATGACATTTCATTTGTTGTTAGTGTGGCTTCTCAATTTATGCACGACCCTAGAGAAAGCCACTAGAAAGCAGTCAAATGAATTGTTCGATATCTCAAAGGTACCACTCGTTTTGGTATCAGGTATAGTCAAAGTTCAAGTTCGTTGGTCAGCTTCACCAACTCCGACTGGGCTGGCGACAGTGATGATCGAAAGTCCACTTATGGCTATGTGTTTCATTTTAGCATTGGATCATTAGTGTGGTCATGCAAGAAACAAAAGGTAGTCTCCTTGTCAACTACAAAAGCATAATATCGTGGCGCCATTCAAGAAGGTACTGAAGCACTCTGGATCCGCCAACTTCTGAGTGAACTTGGCTTTCATGTTCATACATCAACTATAATCTACTATGACAATCATAGTACTATACAAGTTGTTGACAACCTTGTTTCCCACAGTAAGATGAAGCATGTTGAGCCCCATGCTCACTATTTGAAACAATTACTTCATGAGAATGTTGTCTCTCCTGAATATTGTAGAACACATGATAAAGTTGTTGATATCTTCACTAAATATTTATCTGAAGCTAGATCTATCAAGCTTTGTATGATGCTTGGGCTTTAAAAAGCTGCAATTATGGAGGGGTGTCATGCTGACGTAATTTCACCTCCTGAATCTTCAAAGACGTGTTGATGGGGGGGTGTTGGAACATCAAGCACTGATGGTTTATCACATTTTTCCTGGATTTAGTCGTTCGGACGATCAACCTACATTTGAATAGATTCAGTCAAGCAATCAATATATCTCTACATCAGTCGGTCGAGTAGTCGACATGTCTATCAATCAGACAATCGACCAACAGTCAAAGATAGTCAGGTAGTGGATCGACCAGCCCGGCAATCGACTACGAGTTGGGCGCATGGACAGTCAATTCGAGCATCATTGTCGAGCTGACTAGACAGTGCGGATTTGACAAAGTCAACTCTAACAACCGACAGTTATATGTGAACAAGATCCTCCCGATTTCATGGAAGTTGGTTAGATCTTGAGGCTATAAATAACAGACCTCAAGGTCCAATATGCTTAAGTGTTGTAATGGTGTTTTTAGACACCACCTTTGTCTTTGAAATTTGCATTCTCTCTTTGATTATCTGCAAAATTGTTTGTCTATTTCATAACAAGTTCCACCCTATTCCCCAACAGCAATTATGTGCTATTATAATGGGTTTGTTGCATTTGTTCCTCCGAACGACAATAAGATATGGTTTCACAATCAACTTTAGTCTCTTTCATTTTGAATGTAAGCAATTATGTGCTATTATAATGGTTTTGTTGCATTTGTTCTCCTCCATATGACAATTAGATATGGTTTCAAATGCATGAAAAACAAATATTGCACATTGTTTGACAATATTTTTAGAAATGAACTATATAAGTAGGTGGTGTGATTCAATGCCCAAATGCCCTGAGATGTAAATCAGTTTGCAACAATTTGAGTTTGGATTTAGTAGTCAAGCATTCATACAAAACTTATAAAATTAAAATATAGAAAAATAAAATATTGAATTTCATAAGAGTACTCTCTAAAACAAAAATTGGCACAATATGTAAGGGAATTACCTTTGACACTCGTTATTCTAATGTGTCTCTTTTCTTTTCCATCTTCCACCAAACCACACTAAGTTAAAAGACCAAAACCAATGTCTTTAATGATTCCCTCTATGATCTAAAGTTTATATAATAAACTTTTCATCCAAGTTTTAGCATATGTTTGTCTATGGCCTATATTTTATTATTGTGAATATCACACATAGTAGGCTGCATACTGATGCATTTGTCCTCTCCAAATTTGATTGTGTTGCAGAACTTGCATTTCCTTTCCTTCCATGGGGTTATCTTTGTAGCCCAACATCTAATTCCACACTAAATGTATGTGAATTATTTATTGTTTTATTGATGATCATTTAGTTCTGAATATGGAAGACATCCACTTTAGTAGATTGGAATAAATATAAAAATGACCATATGCACACCTCCAACATGCACCTTCCTCACTAAAGAACTTTGGCTTACAAAAACCATTACACCTCACATGTATTTCATGCACATTCTGCTCTTTCTCCCATTGCAGAAAATTTAAACAGTGAAAGGGAAAACACAAGTTGTACCCATTGACCAATTTATGAACCAATCCCATATTTCCAATGGAAGGCATACTTGTCAACCAATTTATGGAAAATAATCCCATCCTTTCGTGCCCTATTTTTTTCCCAATAGGAGGATTGAAGAATTTTACAATTATAATTACTCTATAATTGTTGTGTTAGCTTTTGGGTTACTCTGAAAGCCTTTACACCATGTTTGGGGGTGCTTCATGAGATTTGGGGAACATGGTGTATGTTCACCTCCCAAATGGTCTAGAGATGGAATGGCACATAGGTGATGATCTATGATGGATTTCATAGTGAAGAGTGTGCTCAATGATTGTTTGACCTAAGGTAGGTGCTTGCTTGCCATTCTTCCCCAGGGTGCTAGAGTTCTCTTGCTTGATTGGTGGATGCCCTTCAGTCTGACCACATGGAGAGATTCACTTGTTTGGAGAACACCCTACTTAGGAGGGGCATTGTCCATCTTGGAGGAGGGCATCAGGCCCTAGAGGGCATGGGATAGCTTAGATTCTTGGTTGGAGGCTTAGAGTTGGCTCAAGGACACTTGAGTTGCCACTGTGTCCTTACAGGGGTAGCTAACCCAATGGAGTACATGGCTTAGGAGGAGCTATCATGAGTCTGTGTGGGCTTGGGATGGAGAGGTGTGGACACGCCTTGAGTCGCTACACCATCTTGGAGCTCGTATTGTGTATGACATCACCTTGAAGCATGACATGAATACCCTTGGAGTGGAGTGCTTCATTTGTGTAGGCCTACATGAACCTATTGTAGGTTGCTTGTAAGGGTTTAGGCCCACATTGTATTGTTGGCCTCCCTTACCTCCCATATATGCAGAGGAAGGAGAGAGTCCTTTCGTTATCACATTGATAATCATACTCTTCTCTTTGTACTTGTCTTCTTGGAGTGATTCACTAGAGTTCATGTGGAAACCCTAGGAGAAGTTATACATGGGGGAAGGAGGTCTTTGTTGAAGATTTCTCTTGTGACTAGGGTTTACTCTTAGAAGACATTGGAGATGATCATCAATATAGCATTGTGTTCATTTTTATTTCACTCGTGTAGAGATGTGACCTAGGAGAGGAGCGCACTAGTCACCTTCTCTCTCTTGGCTCTTTATTTGTACTTGATCTCTATCTCTCTCTTGGAGTCGCTAGGGTTTCATGATCTTTGTCAAGCATCTTGAAGCTAGAGTTAGGGTTTTATGCCTTGAAGGTTTGAGATTAGGGTTTTGTGATAAAACCCTAAGGTACACTTGCTGAAGAAGAAGAAGAGAAGAGGATGTCTTGCCTTGGAAGACTTGTTTGAATGGTTCTTGCATGTTGGAGCTCCTTGGTTGAGCTAGAGTTTTTCTTATCTTTCCCTAGCTAGGGTTTTGGAGAGCTAGTGGATTGTATTGGCCTAGAGAGAAGGCTACGATATGTACAACTACTTCATTGTATACTATTAATGAAGTTTTCAGCTGTCCAACACTTGTGTAATTTCCAGATTTAATTTTCAGCCATGCTCTTCCAAATATTGTTAATTACAGCTATATGTCTTGCTGATTTGACATAAGTAAAGGGCAATTTTGTTGAGTAAATTGACATCAACGTTGAAGAATTTAAGGGTTGTTTTATTGCTGTTACATCTGCTGTAAAGGTGAATTTTCAGATCAGGTTTATGCATGGAAAGTTTCCCTAGAAGGGATGAAACTTATCAAGACACTTTGGTATCTTATCTCCTTGGATCACCTAGAAGATTGGGTTGTTAGAGACTGAAATATTGTATCTTTTCCACTTCTGTTTTATACTGTATTTCATAACATCCCTAAGGCTAAAATTCACAGGGTAAAGATCCAGGAAACATCTAGTCAAACAGGTGAAATTTCTGAATTGTGAATTTTTCGAAGTTTCTACATGTTGTAGATGATAATGTATCTGAATATTTTGCATATTGACAATAACTCTCTTGGCTCAA
>JASDQU010881019.1:45259-57628 GCA_032191745.1 Picea mariana
ACAAAACTCTTCAAGCAGGGCCTTCACACTATGAAAAACCATCTAGCCGACTTATTCAACCCTGTGGTCTGTACGGATTTTCCACAATCTTGGTAACATCACATTATTCACCCGATCCAGAAATCGGGCTCTAGTATGGATCCCAACAACTATAAGAAGATCATGGTTGGCCACACGTTTTCCAAACTCTATGCTACATTCCTCCATTTGAAGCTTTCTAAAGAGCTTGAGAGGAGGCAACTTAGAGCCAAAGGGCAGGATGGTTTCGACCTGAGCAACAAACCATTGATCACATCCTCACACTCACGGCCATCATTAAGGAGGCGCAACATCGCTCTTCAAAAGTTTACAGTTGTTTTGTGGAATTTCAGAAGATTTTGATTATGTCCCCAAGGAGGCTTTGTTCCAGAGACTTCAAGACATTAGCATCTTAGAGACCTTACTGTCAGCCATCATGCACTTATAAAAGTCGGTTCTTGGTCTTCTATGCCCAGCACATGGGATATCAGATTTCATCAAGAGTACCATTGGGGTCAAACAGGGTTGCCCCTGTCCCCCACTGGGATCTACATTGACGAGCTGGAGTCTTTCTTACATGAGCACATTCAAGTTGGAGATGGGTGCCTTCTCCACCAGGTGCTGATTTTTATCCTGTTGTTTGCGGATGATGTGATCCTTCTAGATTCATCTCCCGAAGGGTTGCAGAGACAACTGGATGCCCTGGCCCTCTTTTGCAAACTTCGTCAGTTGACAGTTGACCTAGGTAAAACCAAGGTCATGATTTTCAATAGGTCGAAGAAGATCCTCTTTGATCATTGTTTCTTTTTTAGAGGAGAGGAGATTGAAATCACCAACACTTATACTTATTTGGGGTATTGTTCACAGGACCTCGCTTTAGTCTGTGTCATGCACTTCAACCCCAAGTCAACAAGGGCTATGGGTCTTTGGCCCTTCTTGAGAGACAGTGTTTCCGAAACCATTTTTAGGACATATCATCCAAGATGTCACTCATGGACACGCTTGTCCGACCCACAATTCTATACGATTCCAAGGTCTAGGGACCTGGTTTGCTAGAGTCTGATTAGTCTTTAGCAGAGAGAGTACAGATCAACCTCCTTTGTCGCATCATCAGATGCAAGCATACAGTTCCTCAACCCATTGTCCTCGCAAAGTTTGGTACTCGCCCTTTCTGACTTGAGACAGTGTTTGGTCTCATCTCACTCTTGCACCGTGTTCAGAGATTTGTTGATACAGCGAAGGGACGAGACCGGTATCCATACCTGGCTTACTGCTCATTAGAGTCCATTGCTTTAGCTAGCTCTCCGATTCGATCTCGGTGCTAGTACGATGGGGTCGCATATCTCCTTACATTTGTGGGTATTACAATGGACCAACTCCCTCCATTAAGATATTCCCTAGATGCACCTGGCCACCTCTTACCTACTAGATAGGAGATGAATACAATCATTCGAGAGGATATCTATAGGCAATTTGTACAGGTCATGTGGATAAACCCTCAGGATGGGTTACGTCTGAAGATGGCCTTCTATGTTGAGCACTTCATGGTTATGAGGGTTGGACTCATCGTTCGACCCCATTACACACTAAACCATTGGATGCACTCTCTTCAAATCCCCTTGGGCCAATTCAGAGTTGGTTCTCATAGACCGCAAATTGAGATTGATCATCAATTTGAACGTTCAAACAAGATCTACCAGTCGCGCCACCTCCGAGATATTGAGACTAAGGAGCACTTCATCTTTCATTGTCTGGTTTACTACGATATTCAAGGATGGTTCCATTGTCTTTTCAAGGAGCTACAGACACTCGAGAGCTTCTTTAGGTACCCCAACCAAGGATGCTTGGTCTTATACATGTAGGAGGCCCTCCATCCTCGCTCTTCTATCCTCCAACCACATCCACATCCTAGACCAGCAACCACCTAGCGGATCACTTTTTTTTTTACGGTGCTCCCAACTAGGGGCACTAAGCGACAGTTAGATAGAGATGATCCCAGATCAGTGAGGACATGGGGCATCTCTACCTCTGTGAGACCCCAACAAAGTCATCGGACTGGACCTCACATTAGCAAACAGACTAGTCACCAGATGAGATCTTCCAGAACACAGTGACAGGGTATTCCTTCCAGACAGCAGCACAGTACTCATTCCAGCGCCTGTCATGTTTCTTTTTCCGGACAGACATCTATTTTGAGTTTTCTTCATTCAACCTCGAATGTTAGGAGAGATAGCTCCAATGGACCAGTATAGCCTCATACCACCAGCACCATAGATTTTAGATCTACTCACCTTGTACATCTCTCCCCTAGACTGCCTCTCCATTTTTGGAGTCAACTTTATATGTTCTAGATTAGATTTCTACTTCATGTTTCTTCTTTTTATAGGAGTCGCTTTAATGCTCCCGCATTGTATAGACATCATTGTACCTAGCAGTCCCATTGACCTACTTCAGTGCTCATTTGTTGAGCATTAATACATTTATCTTATCTTATTAACTTATTCCTTCAAAAAACTTACAAGGAAACCTCCACAAGCTACCCAAAACAACAACACTACACGGATATCAAAAAACACCCCAAACTGAGTGGAACAACCTACTGGGAGAGTATGGTCTATTGTACGGACTATACAGATGCATGTACGGTTCTATCCGTACAACAGTATGGTTACGTACAGTCATGTCCGTACGACTATAGGGAACTGTGCGGATATCTGTACAGGACTGCTTGCTTCTTGGAAATGCCTCTTTCCTGGCTGCCTGCTCTCTCTCCCTCTCTGTGTCACTCAACCTGATCAATTGCTCAAGTGTTCTTGTGTGTGTGAACTCTCTATCTTGTCCTATCTTTATAGTTTTAGCTTAAACCATATCCCTAATCTATTTCTAAGATTACGTCTAGTCTAAGTCATGCATGTAGGAAATACACTTTTTAGACTCAAGTACTAAAAATAAGACTTTCACTTTTTAACTAAAGTGAATTACAAAATAGAATTTACTTTTCGAAAATAGAAATTTTTTTCGATAATAGGATTACTTTTTGAAAATATCTCGAACTACTTCTCGCACATTCACACGGAACCTGTACAGATGTTCTTGTCGGAGCTATCATTCTCAACAGAAAACCCATGAAAATGCAGATTAAGGCATGCATTTTCAAGCAGTAACACCTATATTTAAAGATTAGTCCAAAGTGGCTTTAGAATATGAATCCCAAAGGGTAAAATTAGTAATACTCTCTGGTTTAGACACCCATTATTCATTGCCTTATGTAGTTTATCATATGAACCCCATTTCTCAAGTTCTTGCTAACAGACTACAACCTTAGCTTCAGAAATTACTTTCCCCGACATATGTTTCATTAACAGCAGAAAAATCCAATAAAATTTTGCAGTATCACAGTAAATGTTGCATAAGCAGCCTTTGTAACGTCTAAAGCGAACACGTGCTTCTATTTAGTTGCTTTCTAGTCAAGAGAAGCAATGGGCATATCACCGAATGAATTACAGTGTGGCTGAGATCTAAACAAATGGTAGTTCCAAGTAATGATACCACTTCAAACTTGTCAACGTGGTAGTTCTAAGTAATGATACCACTTCAAGCTTATCAACAGAAACCAAACAAGTATGTTTTCGAGCTCCAACTTCATATATCCTCGCAGAAAATTTATCATCTCAACTCCCAAACGACTTTGAAAATATATCATTGTCATAGCAGAAAATTTATCAGCTCAACTCCCAAACGACTTTGAAAATATATCATTGTCAAAGGACTAAACATCCTTGCTTGTTCCGCAATCGTACATTACATGAAGACATAATTCTAATGGAATTGCCAACACCAATAGAAAAAGGAATGTGTAAGTAAATCTTGAAACCTTTTTATTATCCGTTACAGGTAAAGATCAATGGAACCACCATGAACAGGAATACTTCGAGGTCGGAGAGTGGTCGTGGGCTGCTCGTATAACACAGATTTATGTTGGCTTAATCGTTAGGTATAAGGGGTAATTAGTCCGCCAAATTTCTCCAAGACTTGCACCCAGCCTCATCTCTTTTCGGCCATGCCATTCGAGTGCGCCAGACCATGGGAGGAATGGAACCCTGGTGGATTCGTTAATACTCCGTCAACTACACAAGTGAACCAAGACCCCGTTGGCTGATTACTCGTAAATATTTTCCGTATCAAATCTATTAGGAGCATTTCAGTTTCTTTCTCACGGATCCTGAGCTTCTTTCTTATAGCCATTGCGGGTTTCCTTTTATAACTTTTGGGTTTCTTTTTCATTATCTGCTAAGGTTTTTCCCCTCGATGTATATCACTCTAGCTGAACGTTGGGTTTCTTTTTATATGCATATTTATACATGTCTGTGTTTGTGCAAATTTCACATAGTAGATGACCAATAATGCAGAAAACATTGATGTTCTGGATGCCGCCTGATTGTACAAAATTTAAATTTATCTCCTAACTCCAATTCTAGTTTTCTTCCCTCTGCTTGGTGAAATATAGACTGAAAGTTTGAACTGATAGAAATCCCATTGAAGCCCCATATTTCCATCTAAAACATTAAAATCTAAACTCCTGCATACACCCACACAGTCCCCAACCCCAACTGACAGTGAGTGAAACATTAAAATCTAAACTCCTGCATACCCACACAGTCCCCAACCGCAACTGACAGTGAGTGTGTGAGAGTGAGAGAGAATAATTCATTTTGCGGCGTGAGAAAATGTATATACATACCGTGGAGACTTGTTTAACGTGGTGCGCCGTGGCTTGGGCTGGTCGCGCGTTTTTGCAGCCTCTGCCATGAATTCCCGTACCTCAAACAATAATACAATTACAGTGCCTTCTGTATCGTGGGCAAAAAAAATTGACAGATTGCGTTTGAGGGTCCGGGAAAGAAATTGAAAGGGTATCCTGCGTATCAATCTATCAAATTAAATTTCTTAATTTTTTTAAGAAACGTGATGAGTTAGGCAGGCTATATATGATCTTTGTGCATTTTTTAATTTTCTTTCAAAGCTAATGATTCAAGCAAATATGATGTTGTGCATTTTAATGTAGAAGGGAGTAGCGACAATCATGGTCAGCCGAGTGTCTTGGGGCTTGTGTTATTATCTATGTGATGTCAAGGTTATTTTGCTATAATGATATATTGGTTCGGATTTTGTTTTGAGAAAGAGTTTTATATAAGCTTAAAAATTTTATTAAGCTGGTTATAATGGAAAGGTGAAGTTTTTTTTTTAAAGTGTGTAATAAATTTTGTATATTTTGAGATGTTCTTAGATCCATTTGTGTATATCTCAATATGGTATTTGTTACTTATTATGGGTATATATTGGTATTTGTTACTTATTATGGGTATATATTGTTTGTTTTCAGAAATTTAAAAAAATTACTTTATAAATAAAGGTTTTTTTTAAGTTAAATAAGACCATGAAAAATCATAAAGAATTGGTATAACAAAGTGTTTTAATTAAATAAGTACTAGTGTACTCGTGAAGTAGAGTCAATTCAATTTTGTATTCCATATTTTAATATGAGGGTATGAAAAGATATGTCTAATTTTAATTTTTTTTAGTATTGAATTATTTTTATTTTTATGTCTAAACACTGAATATTAAGTATTTTCATTTGAAAGGAACTTATCTACATAGAATTATGATGAATTGAAATAAGAAGCTCAGAATTATTAATTAAAACTCCTTGTAACTCTTTTTATATGGGTGCATAACTATAAACTAAGTGCTTCATTAAATGAAGAAAGTTTAACTCTATCTTTTTTCGTTCATTTTTCGACAATAGGAATGTCTTCGACCAATCTCTTTTGGCAGAGTGCTCAGAACCTTAAGTCGGACGTTGGAGTGGTGATCAAAAGAGAGAGGACGATGGGCTTCATCTCATAGGGCATTGATTCTTAGACAAGGACTTGTGCGTATGGAGATAGAGGATCTTGACATAGTGGATTATGAGGTCAACCCAATTAAAGTCCAGGCATTCCGGTCACATGTGGATTTTTACTCCTAAACTTTTTCGTATGGCTCTCAAGATTCAAACATGGCAGCATAGTCGTTTGGTTTTAAAGGTGATGAGTTGGGAGTCGTTATGGAGGTCTTGGGATCCGCCTCGACTCGTGGTGAGGTGGATTATGTCGATTCACCAAAGGAAGGTGGCATTCATTCTACCTCTCCCCTCCCCTCAATTCCCACGCCTCTGGTTCAAACTTTGGAAACCCTTATCTCAACATGAGTCGTGGGTAAGGAAGAGATCCCTTCTAAAGCAAAGGCATCCTTTGGAGTCAAAAATAGGGAGAAAAATAATAGAAGGTGTGTTCGATTCAAGACCGGGAAGGTCAAAATTGTAACGTTCCCAGCCACCCAGGCTAGGCCACTCCACACAAAACTTTCCCTTTTTACAACTCTGATACCACTTTGTAACGTTCCCAACCTTCAACTAAGCAACATTACGTGCATAAACTCATTAAATTATTAAGATTTATTGCTAATCAAATTCATGTAGCTTACCAGCTGCAAATCACACCTAAATATAACCATTTGACTGATACCACAGTTCTAAATGCATCTAACAACATATATTAAACATGAATGCAACGATTCAAGCCAACAACAAGCACACAACATTCATATAAATCATTTACACAACAGAATAATCATAAATAATACAACATAAACACCTATATGTTAATGATTAACCAACTGGTTGCAAACGAAGGATGAACCTCCCATCAATAGGCATTGCTAGTCATTTTCTCTCATAAACAAGCCACCCCTAGCTGAGGCTATGAGTCCACAAGGAGATCTGGCCCACTAGCTATGCATTGTCCATACAAAGCAGCCCCAAACCCAAGTTTTATTCTGACAACAATTCCAAACCTCCAACTCTCTTTTCCCCACAACCTGCACTACCCAAGGAATGCACCCCTTCATTGCTCACAGTCCTTCGGGTTGTATCATTCATTTATCATTATTCCTAGTGCACTCGGTTGGCCAAGAATTCCTCAGCTAGGATCCAAGAAATTTCCGTTGCTTCAGGTTTTCTCATAGTAGCCTTCACAAGGATCTGAGATATATCCTCAACGGGAAATCGCACCACAAGCTTACAACCCGATTGACAAGCACACAAGCCTCTTTCTCAGCATAAAAACATAATCAAATAATGGTTGTCAAACATAGGCCATGAGGTGGGACATCTACAAGCTCAATGCAGAAGAGTCACTCCTCTCTTGAGACCGGCGCAGAAGGTATGGGTAACAAAAAGACAAGCAAGACCAAAATGGTGAATTTTAGGAAGCAATGGAGGAAAATCACTAGAGGTGCAGTCCCCAGCAGAGGCGTTCACGATGCAACCTAGCAAAGCGACAGACCAACTGATCCAAAAAGGATTCAAAGAAGGCTAAGAATAACTCAGAACTCGCAGAGGCAACTCAGGATGCTCAGAATGGCCTCAGCAGATAGAGAAAGGGAAAAAAATCAAAGTTTCCAAAACTCAGTGAAAATGACATGATCACGAAGATCACGTCGCAAGATTTCTAACAGCGCAAGCAACTCGTCAAACGGAGTTACGGATTGAAATATATTCACAGTCAAAGTTTGGTCAACCTAGCCCAGTCAGCAGGGGATGAGTCAGCATCTATACTGCTGGCGTCATCATCTGTACAACACACATGGTAGGAGAAGAAGGTGACATGTGTCATGTTGACGTCATCATGGTGACGTGACAACACCAAACGCTGCCATGTGTCACCCAGTTTTGGCACTTTTGAGCCAATTCGTGGACCAATAGGATCGTGCCACGTGGCAGTCCGTACACTGACATGGAATGATGACATGGTAGAGGACGACGTGGCCCAGTGGGAGGCTTCCATGTGGCCCAATCAGGGGCTACCACATGGCAGGTGGAAAAAGCACAATGACAACCCGTGAGCAAATTTTGAAAAAAAATTAAAAGTTTGGCGGGTCCGCCAAATCTGGCAGACCACACCAAACTTGGTCGTGATCTAACCATTGGAGATATGGATAGAGCCACCGCTAAACATAGCGGAACAACTTTGTATTTTAAATATATATTACAACGAATTCAAACCCAAAAGGGGGAGGCCCACAGGTTTGATCCTGAGACCTCTTCCCCATTATACGCCTTTGTATTAATGCCCAAACCAACAGACCAACGACCTTCTTTGTAATCAATGCCCATGGATAATACTTAAATAATGAGTCCACCCAGCCCTGGAAGAGGCGTGCATATGATACGGCCTTGGGCATGCATTTCTATGCAGTCCAGTCATTAATTGCAGGTTGCAGAGGGTCACGGAAACTGATACGAATTTCTTCTTGGGCCTGGGAGTGCTAGAGTCAGATCAAGGCATGGAGACAATCATTTTTGGGTAATTCTACGCCACAAATCCAGTGGTGTTGTCTGTTTTCTGATCTGAGCATTATTTCTGCAGCTTAATTTCAGAATGAGGTATACTTATGTATTTTGCCAAATTCTTTTGTTGAGTTAATGAAAGAGCCTACCCATTTGAGAGCAGGACCCGGAGACGTAGTCCACCAGGGAAGAACTCCGTTATCAAGTTTTTTTGTTCAGATTTGATGCTTATGTCTCTTCATTTTTTAGCTTTTCCTTCTTTAATGGTGCACTTTAATTTATACTCATTTAATACAATTCTTTATAAGTCACTCAATGAAAAGATCCCGGATCACCAGCCATAATGTCTCTCTGGTAAGTTTCCTGAGGCTCCCCATCCCACCCTGGTTTCCCCATCTAATGAAGTTCCTTTTATTGGGATGATTTATCCTTCTCCCATCCCCTCTTTCCCTTATTCCCCCTCTCTATCCCCCTCCCTATCCGATAGAATTGACATAGGAGGTTTGTTTGAATCTGATTAGGAAGTTGGTATTGAAGAAACTGAGGGAAATTCTACCTCTCCCTTAAGATTTAAGGTGGTAGCGCCTTCCCCTAAAAAGGGGTATGCCTTGAGACCTTGCGTCAAGAAAAAGGAGGATCCCTCTTTCCAAGGGGGCTTATCCCTCGACCCATTACATTCCATTCTAGTCAGGCGAACGCCCCACTTGTGCAAAGCTCAATAAAAAGAAGTTATGGATATTCGAAAAGGTAAACAATCAACCATCTCAAGGGCCCTTGGAGCAGGGAATTCCCTTAAGAAACCTCCATCATGATGGTTCTCTCCTTAAACGCACGAGGGGTTGGGGGTGCCCGAAAAATTTAGCCCTCAAAACGCTCATTCATAGCCACAAATCGGACATCATTTTAATTTAGTAAACCATGTGTGTAGGTGAAAAAGCTAGAGTAGTGATGGAGCCCTCGCTAAAAGGGTGGTCCTTTTTTGCAATAGATGTAGTGGGTCAATTTGAAGATCTTCTCAGTGGATGGAGTTCATCGTGTAAAGCTATCTCTTCATCATATTTCCATTCCACAATATCGGTGAAGTTGGAAATCAGATATTTAGGGTTAACTTTAATAGTGCTTAATGTTAATGGACCATATAATGATAGAATCTCTTTCTAGGTAAACTTGGCAGATTTTGGAGTGTTGAGCAAGACTCACATACTTATGGGAGATGACCTGAATCTCACTATATCCCTTGGGGAATTTTGGGGGGCTAATCCTCGTTTGAATCATTAAAATGGTTTATTCTCTTCCTTTTTTGAGAAACATCACCTTATTGATATTGAGCTAGTCAAATTGGTCCCAACATGGAGAAACTTTTGCACTAACGAGGACGCTATATCCAAAAGATTGGATAGATTTATGGTTTCGGAGTCAGTTATGAACAATGGGTTTATTATGAAGTTGTGTGTTTCCTAAGGGGGTCTTTATAACCATATGCCTATATTATTCAAGCTCACTAATGGTGGAGAGACACCCCATTATCCGCTTAAATTCAATCATGTATGGTTGGAAGAGGAAGACTTCCATGCCATTATAGTTAAATCATGGGAACATATGTCTCCTCTTTCTCCCTTGTCTACGACGAGTCAATTTGCGGATAATATAGAAAGGGTAAAAAAATCCATAAAGTGATGGCTTAAATCATATGTCAAAAGGTCTCAAGCTCAGATTAAGGAGGTAGAGAAAAAAAATTCACAGTTTTATAAAGAAATTGTGTACAGTTCTCTCTTCGATATGCAACTCGACCAGTTAAGAGCACAAGAAACAATCCATCATTCTATTTTGGAGAAGGAAGATCAAACATGGAGGTTGAAAATCAAGACCTTATGGATTAAGGCGGGATATAATAATTCAAAACAAATTCACTAATATGCGAAATTTTGAAAAAATGTCAATACTATATGGGAAATAAAAGCTTCAAATGGAACTTTGGTGAGCTCCTTCAAAGACAAGATCGAAGAAGGGGCTTGATACTTCTAGTCCCTTTTTCATGAGCCTAGAGGTTGTCCGATCCATGAGATCCTAAAAGTGATTTCTAAATTTTCGTCATCCATCACCAAAGATGTGAACCACTCACTAATAGTAGTCTCAGAGCCTAAAGTGTTGGAAACTCTCTCATCTATGAAAAAGGGAAAGAGCCTTGGACCAGATAGTTTAAAGATGGAATGTTTTTCTTGGGTTCTACGACTTGTTGAGGGAGGATCTTCTAAAAGTGGTTAGAGAGTCTCAACAATCAGGAAAAATGTTGGGATCCTTCAATTCCACACATATATCCTTAATCCCTAAAAATAAAGAAAAAGTATCTTTCGAAGACTATTGGCCCATATCGTGTTGCAAAGTGATATATAAAATTATGAAAAAAGTTATTGCGCAGAGATTAAAACCTATCCTAAGCGAGATAATCTCCGAACAACAGTTTGGATTTTTGCATCATGGATAGATCCACATTGTGGTGTCAACAACACAAGAGGTTCTTCATTCTATTAAAAAATATAACCAGGATGTGGCCATGCTCAAGTTGTATTTTTCTAAAGCCTATGATTGTGTAAGTTGGATTGTTCACAGTCTAGCATTGATTCAATTAGGGTTGGAATTGTTAGTGGTAAACTAGGTCATGGGGTGTGTACAATCAGTATCCTTCACAGTACTTATTAATGGTGCTCCCTCCAGGTGTTCAGAGCATCTCAAGGACTCAGGCAAGGATGCTCATTATCCCCATTCCTATTTCTAATAGTAGTTGATGCTTTGAGAAAATTGATGAAGGAATCTAGTCGGATAGGAGCAATCAGGGGTCTAGAGGTGATGGATCATGAAATTAGTTCCCATCTATTGTTTGTAGATGATGTGTTATGATTCTCTCATGGCTCATTAAGAGACCTCTCAGCTCTTAAAAGCATGTTGGAATTATATTGCAAGGCAATGAGCATGATGATTGACAATGACAAGTCTTGTCTAATATTGCACTGTTTGTCTGACCAAGTGTCTCATTAGGTAAGGACACGTTTTCCTTTCCTTGTGAGGGAATTGGAGAATGGTTCCAATGATATGAAAAACCTTAGATAACCAATATTAATCTTTAAAAACCCATTTTAGCATCTAACTTGATTCATAATAATTCTTAATCGTAGTGAGGTGATTTGCAAAAAATTATATTGTGCTTCTTATCCAAAATCTCATAAATTGATGATTAATTTGAAGAGTTATGAGATAACACAACAAAAAACAAAAGAACTCAAATTATACAATATTGATGACATACATCTTTGGATTCCCTTCAAACAATGAGACTACTTCTCATAATCTCAAAATGTCAAATTACATTAAAACATGGACTTACAAAGCCAATTTTGAAGTCACTCTCCAATTCTGCTGCTCAAACCCAAAAATAGAGTTTACCATCGAATTCCTTACAAGATTCTAAGAAAAATGAGTATAAAGTCAACCATATTCTGAACTGGTTCAATTTTGCCCTCTTTACAGGCCAAATGATGCACTATGGCACTCATTAATGGCAATATGGACTAATACCTATAAATACAACATCTTAGCACAAAAATAACATCACCATTGAATTCCTCTTGAGAAAACGAGAAAAATGAGTATAAACATGCTATGTCTTGACAAACTACTTCATGGTACACAAATCTATGCAACACCAAAATTTAGGCAATCTTTGGCACACAAAACAATGCACTATATGTACTCCTCCTCGGGATCCGTGCCTCCTCGATATATGTTCTTGCATTGGCCTCCTTGTCGGCCTCGGTCTGTGTGCCCATAAATATGCCATGGGTTCGTAACCTCCATCTAGAACTTATGACATCAAATTAAATATGGTTTAATTTGTTTGTTATAACAAGGAGCTTACATGGCGTAATGGTTAAGACTCCGGTAACATATCTTGGAGGTTCCAGGTT
>JASDQU010881021.1:0-15188 GCA_032191745.1 Picea mariana
AGGTCCTCCTATCAATTTGTATACCACGGAAATCTAGGTGCTATTTGTAGGACATGGAACAATAGAGACTCTTTTTTCAGCCCGAGAGGCCACCAACCCGCGATCAAAAAACTGCCTAAGTATGGAATGACTCTTTTTTATATTGCTCGTTTGTGGAAATACTTTTATATCACTCGACTGACCAAATTGTGCAAACTTTTTCATATAATTAAATTCTACAATATAAATATTTAATAGTAATAATTTAGCACAGTTTAGGTTCTGAATTTGTATATCGCATAATTGTTAGTGCTATTTGTAGAGCACGGAATAATAGATGCCCATTTTTTTGCTCGCCAGCCCAAGAACCCCCGATCCAAAAAAGTGGCTAATTATGGAATTAATACAGAATCTCTAAGGACAAAAAAAGTGCAATGTTGAACCAACCAACTCGCAAATCCGCCTGTCAATTTGTATATCGTGGAAGTGTAGGTGTTATTTGTAGGACACTGAACAATAGAGGCTCATTTTTCATCCCACAAGGCCGAGAACCATCGGCCCTTCACGTGCCCTGGGTATATCTTCACCCGACCGCTTTTCATACTTTGGTATTTCTTGGTCGGTTTCGCCATTGTTGCTTCCTTCGTACTTGTTTCCAGATATGCAATAATTAATCTTTAATGATAGTAGCCATCTTGCAGCAACCGTTAAAACTGTTATTAATGTCCGGAAGTCCGGAGAATATTTTTCATTAGTACGAATTAAACTAAGATTTGCCCACACGCATGTTATCCTTTCCAAGTATTCATTTCAAAGGCCACACAATCTTTTTTTTTTGTGCGCCAACGGGTTGGTGCTTTAAAGAAATTTTTGATTCTTAATCTCTTTTCATTGTCACCGCCACGTTCGCACTTTTTTCTAATTGTGCAATTAGTGAGTTGTGATGGTCACAACTCATTCCACACGAACCCTGGAAATTGTCATTGATTAGCAAAAGGCTCGAGGAGATATTCCATTGATAAGCATTAAACCATAATTTGCGGAGACTTATATTATCCCTCCCCGATTTTCATTTCAAACATCGTCCCAACCAAATGAAAATTCTAATGGACCTTCCCGGATCGGTGATCGCAGTCATGACAACACTAAAAGGAGTTTCAGAAAAGAAACTGACGGTGAACGCAACAACCACTTTGCACCGCAAAAGTAGGAATTCCATAGTTCCAAATTAGTCCATTCTGGGCGAAACAGTTTCAGTGTAAAGCAATGACATGTTGATGCTCCCAGAGATATATTTCAAGCCAAAAAAATAGTGTTTAACATTTTCGGGCATCAGGTCCAAAACTCTCGCTCCTACCACGCATTTTCCTACTAGTCATCTCCTTCTGCCCAGAATGGACTAATTTGGGCCTCTGCAATTGCACGTGCAAGCTATGCTACTGAATTGTTTTGGACTATGCAGAGGTGGTTTCAGCTAAGGGCTATTCCACTTGCCCTGCAACCATTTTCGTCTTCTTTCTGAGGAAAAGCTTATGAAAAATATCAATTTCAGTAGAGGATGATTCATCGACTAGAAAACTCCAAGGATCTTGCATACTGCAGAAACCATGCCTGTGTTTGTCGCAAATACCTTCAATGTTTTGGCCCGAAGAATTGGGTCCAATTTCTAAGCATAGATGTACAGTACTCGGTGTTTTTCTTATTTTTTTATTTTAAATGGATTTGCTATTAAAAAAAAATTGTCTTGCACTCTTAGTTGCTGCCTCTTTTCTGGGTTTAATGCATGTTCTAATTGGCATATTTCGGTGCTCTCGTACTTCTTCAATCTTGTGTTTACTAATACCAATGTACAATGTTGCAGCAAAATCGTTATTCTTGTTTCTAGAAATGCAATTATTAAGTTTTAATGCTAACATCCCATATTGCAATAAGTTTAATACTTGAGTTAATATGTTGCACTGATGGTAGAATGTATCAAGAACATAGTTACACACACACGTTCCAATAAAATCTAATATTCCAAAAAGCATTTGCTGGCAATTACTAGAAAAGGAAATTTAGTGGTTAAGTTGATATGTTACAGTCATGGAATAATGTATCAAGAACATAGTTGCATGCATACGTTGCAATAAAATGTAATCTTCAACAACGCATTTACTGGCAATTAGTAGATCATGGTTTTGCAATGATGGCGCTTCTTTGAAACCAATTCGTGCTTACGAAAACTGCCTTCCGCCTCTCTATTTTCCCACTCTTTTATTCCCTCTAGTTTCTCTTCCTAGTTACTTAATCGTTTTTTTCTCAACAATGTGTTGCTCTGCAGCTTCGAGGATTCATGTGTTTGTGTTTCCAACGACCGCTTCCCCTTTCTTTAAATTGATCGTCTACTGTTCCCTATCCCACAACTGGTACCCAGATTTTCGCCATATACAAATTGACATGCGGACTTGTGCGCTGGTCGGGTCAACATTGCAATTATACTTCTTCGTGACCTCCAAATAGCAATTGGAGCTTTGGTATATACAAATTGACAGATATTCAAAATTGCAACCGTTCTTAGATCATACGCTTTTTCGTATTACGGTCCACCTATCATGCCCTTTTCTATGCTACACATTTTTGCACTGAAAACTTTCGAGAAATACAATTTAACTGTCGGGTCCTCGCATATTTAGTGGAACTATTGTCACCCCATTTTGAAGCCCATTTGTCCGCTTTCCATACTTCACCATTTGTTTGAATTTATTTGGCAAATCGTCGGTTTGGCGGGTTGAAGAAATATTCAATTTGTAGTCGTTATTTCCTGTATCTGCACCCCTTTGCAATTAGCAGTTGGCAATTATATATAAGATATGATTGCCACGTATGCAATTAGCAATTTCCCTGTTCCATACTTAGCCACTTTGGCGGAATTCTGCAAATATACAAACCGGTCACTCAACTGCCCCATCATGATCTCTTTCATTTTACACATTTTTCACTCAAAAATTCTGAAACATGAAATTTCATCGTGCAACACTCAGTTGTCCTGACTATCCTCGTAACACTTTTTTGAATCCTGTCCGACCGCTTTTCAGAGCTTTCCATTCTTTCCTTTCTCTTCGCCCTCTCTGTCACCTTCGCACTTGTCTATAATAAAAGAAAATAAAAAGTTATATATATATATCTTGTTTCTAAATATGGAATTGCTGGCATTTAATTCTAACAAGTCATCATGCAGAAACCATATATATTGTCTTTGATGGGCGAAAGGCTCGAGGACATCTCGTATTCATGCGCATTAAACCAAAATTTGCGGGTGGATTATATTATCCCTTGCGAGTGTTCATTTCAAAATTATGAAATCCCGTTCACACGACATGCCCTTCGCACGTTCAGGAAACCTCCATTCCTTAATTGCTCTTCGTCGTACCTGCCACGTTCGCATTTCTAAATATGCAATAAATAAATTTTACTGCTAATAGTTCATCATGCACCACCAATACAGGTTTTCATTAATCAGTGAAAGGCTCGATGAGCTTTCCCATTCACAAGCATTTAACCAAGATTTAGCAAAAAGTTACATTATTTGCTCTAACAATTCATTTAAACCATCATCTGCAACAAAGAAAACTTCTCATAAACCTATGGCATCAGCTCGACACTAGTTCTGTGGAGATATAGTGAACACCTTCGGGCATGAGGACCAGAACTTCCACTGGTCCAGGGCATTTTCTTATTACTCAACCCCTACCGCAGGGAACCAAGTAATTTTGACCTCCAGGATTGCTCATGTAGGCTGTGTCCCTAAGGTTTTTGACTGTAAGGACCTGGTCTCTTGGTGCGCCGATAAATTTATTGTAGAGAAAATAATTATTCCACTGCACGACAACTCTTATGTTTCTTTGTAACCTCAAGTCTTCTGCCTGATGCTGAAATCCAACATTGACATTCAAAGGAGAAGATTGCAAACAGTTCCTAGCAAAGCATAATAACGGATTGGACCTCTTGCCCCATTTTTCGGAAAGGTCGAATCTAGTTCCTGAAGATATTACAAGTATGCAGGTTAATTCATTTAGAAATCCATTTCGGGAAAGTGCCTGGCTGTTTACAAGAATAACAAGACAAGAGTCCACGGGTACTGTTTCCCGCATGGTTCGTTATATTTTGTATTTCACAGTCAACGAACAAGCCCTTTTTTATTGGGGCAGGTTAATTTCCCATGAAATATCTTCCCAGTTGTCAAGCTACAAAAGGAAAAAGAAATTTATATGTCATCCTATTTAGTTTTTGCAATAGCACATTCCTGTCAATTTTTGCAACTGTCTCTGTCCAAAAAAGTCAACTGTGAATTCCACCCAGTAACGTTCTGGTACTAGGCCTTGTGGAATCACAAGGCTTCCTACTATTTTTATGAGGTTTTTAATGGCTTCCTGTCTGTTTTCAAAGTTTTTTTGTTAGGAGAAAATGCTCCCCGCATATATGAACAAACAACTAGTTTTTTGGACAATAAGGGGACACTCCAACATTTGGATAATTACACTGTCATAAGAATTTTTGGTTCCACGGAACAACCTGCTCTCCTTCCATTTCATGTTACAGACATAATTTTTATTGCAGAAGTAGCATGTCAATACAACTATTGGTTCCATCTGTTTCAAAGGAAGAAAAAAAAAACAGGTCATTCCTCTGCCTTGGAAAATAGGGGAGTTCGTCTTGAAAAATGTCAACAAAATTGACGATTTCGCAACACATTTTAGCATCTGCAACCTTAGATATGTTGAAGACATAAGAGGATTCGACCCCTATGATATTTTTAGACAACATTTACAATTACTTGGCCTCGGCGATTGTTTTGTAAATAAACACCTGCCCAAAAAAAGAGACAGGGGCGGTCCTGCCTTTGATACCGGTGATGTAGAGACAGTGCAAAGCTGCACTAAATTGTACACGCAACAGGGGAAAGGCCCTAGTGACAAGAGTGTTCAATCCGCAAATACCACTCCAAAAAGTACAACATCCTAGAGCATCGCTCCAATGGCCCATCACAGCAACAAAGAAACCCAAAGTTCTTCAAACAGAGGAGGAGATAATGACCCTCCTCACTCTAAAATTGATAGTTCTCACAAGCTTCTAGTAGAGAAGAAGAGAAAAAAAAATGTGGGTCAGGCAGAAGAGCCGGAAATTCAGAGTCAGAACATGAAAATTGACAATGATCTGGATGCCATGTTCCCCTTCCTTGATAAACCCCAAGACAACATCCACCATATCCATCTAATGGGCATAACCGTTACCCAAAATTTTGATGAAGATGAATCCTTCATGTTCAAGAGCATTGTTTTTTATAGCCGGAACAAAAGATTGATATTTGAGAAAAAAAATGTTAAAAATATCAAAGGCAAATCTCGTTCAGAGGTTGATGTTGCCAACATGTGGCCGTCCCAAATCTATCAACTTCACACCACGACTGGAGAAGCACTTCATGATTCCATTGGATGCATCGAGACCCAGAATGCCAAACTGAAGGGTCGAGTCAAGGAATTGGAAGACGCTTTCATTCCTATGCCATTGCTTGTCGATCCTTTGGCAATATCCATGCCTGGCACCCCTGCACCCAATGTAAAATCATCCTCCACCCTGCTCACATCCTTTAAAGGATATGTGGAGAACAATATCAAAAAAAGAATGGAACTGGTTACCCAGGTGTGGAAAAGATCACAAACCATCGCTTCCCTTGGAACCAGGGCACATACCTTGCTTGAGCTTTTGCAAGCCGAATTAAAAGATGAAGAAAATTTCTTTTTAAAAACGGTCATCCCTTTTGGCAAGATTGTCAACAATATGACAGAAACAAAAAGAAGAGAAGAAGATCTTCCATCCAAAAACCGGATCGGCCAATTGAATGCATGTTGGAAACAAAAAGTAAAGAACCCGTGTCTCATTGTTCAGTCATGTGAACAAGCCATAGCAAAGAAAGATAAATCATTCACAAAGCTATCAAATATAGACTTAGCAAGGAAAACCAAGGACTTCCAAGACCCCCTCTTAATCGCAAAATCCTTGCCCTTAACCAGACAAGAGTTCGATAAACAGGTTGCTATGTTGAATACCTTGTCTCTGGAAAAGTTTTATAGCATCCTTCAATTTTATCAAGCTCGCGTCCATGACTAGCTAGTCAAATATGCAGTACAGAATGAGGAAATTCATCAAGCTCTCTCTAATCTTTCTATCGACTTCCAGGAATTAGAAAACGAAGTTTTCAACATCAAAATCCAGAATGAGATCAACGTCGCCCCAATGAGAAGCTACATTGAAGAATGGGTTGAAAGGCAATTGAAACAGGTCGCCAACGAAAGACAACAGGTAGTTCCCGGCATTCCAACAGTCGTGGAGAACATCCTTGAAACCACAGTCGTCGCCGACATCAATGAAACAGAAACAACAAGCAAATAGCCAAAGTGCTCATATGTACCCTCAATGTAAGTTTAGTCATCGCATCTTTCTTTGTTTCTCAGCCCGGTTATTCCACTTTCTTAAATACAGATGTATAGGCAAACACTTATACCTTTCCATTTATTTTCTTTTGCAGCTATTGCACTCTATCTTCTTTCCACAATCCTGTTTCTTGTACATATTTCTCTAATGGTCCGTGGGAGCCCGAATCCCAATCTACATGACAAACACATTGAAATTCCGGTTTATATGTAACAGACTTTAATTTTTTGGTATATTTCAAAATTTGCAGTAGTATGTAACAAACTTTCATTTTTTGACATACTTGAAATAAAAATTGCATTTAAATTTTTATATGTTACAGACTCTATTCTTATCTTTCCGCATTTTGTATAACAAATGCATTTGTTTTTTAATATGTTAGACTTTTATTCTTATCCTTTAGCAGTCTGTATGAAAAATGCATCTACTCTTTTATATGTTACACACTTTTATTTTTTTATATATTTCAAAATAAATGGCGTTCAACAATGCAAGCGTCATTTACATATACCCCATGTTCACAAATGCATTTAAATTTTTATATTATTTATCTCCTATTAATTTTATATCATCATATATTTTTATCTTTCACCAGTCCATATGAAAAATGCATTTAAATTTCCAAATTTAATCTTGCACTGTCAACAAATTTTTTACTTTGTTATATACTTTCAAAAAAATTAGGTTTTCTATATACTTTCAAAAATTAGATGCCATTGTGCCTGCCGACCGCCATTTACTTTTGCTCTATCTTCCATGATATACATTTTGCACAACATTTCCTTGATATACATTTTGCACCTAACACTTTGTTTCATTTACAATTCAACCCCATTTTCCACAATTTGTTTTCTAACCTTCTTGGCAGAGATTGCACTGCCATGCAACCTTGTTTAATATAATAACATTGAAACATTTCTTTTAAGATAAATTCATTTTTATTAAAATTCAATATCAAAAATATATTAAGATTTATTTTTGTTAATTTATCGGTTATATAGATAACATTCATTATAATTTATATCCAAGTGAAATGATCTATTTTAAGTGAGATAATCAATTTTGAAGAATCAATTTATTGTGATACATATATATATATATAAGATTATTTTTATCCTTTACATTATATGTATCATGTGTTTATACATGATTTTTTTTTTATATTAATAATATTGTGTCTTTTATATTTATACATGTTTTTTTATATAAATAATATTATTTCAAACATAAACTATCACATGATATATACATGTTTTTTTATATAAATAATATTATTTCAAACATGAACTATCACATGATATGTGTTTTGTGTTTTTATTAAATAAGTTTGTGTCTTTATTAAATAAGATGATGTTCCTATATTATTATTCTAAACCTATTTCTATAGTATACCTTCTACGTAATAATAATAATTAAAACCTCAATAAAAATTTATTAATATAAATAAGATGATATGATGTTCCTATATTATTATTCTAAACCTATTTCTATAGTATACCTTCTGCATAATAATAATAATTAAAACCTCAATAAAAATTTATTATAATATATCGAGGAATGTGATTTAAAATTTCAACAAGAATCTATTACAACCGATGGACAAATAGAGGAATGTGATATATATCGAGGAATGTGATTTAAAATTTCAACAAGAATCTATTACAACCGATGGACAAATAGAGGAATGTGATTTGGTGATTTTTTTATAACTCTTGTTAATTTTTATTTATTGTTGTTTATTGTATCAATGAGTTTTATTGCATTTCTAGCTTATAATTTAAGCATATTTTCAAGATTTTGTAATAAATTTAATTATTAGATAGGATTATTGAGTGAAGATGCATTTTGTGCATCTTTTGAGATACTATATGTATTAATTTCTTTTATTTCATATTTGCACCTAGTTGTTGAATCAATTTCTTTGTTGCACATAGCATGTTTGTGATTATCGATCTCATTGATTAATTGGTAACTTATGAATATAAGAGGTTTTTTAGTTTTGAATGGAGGTGGTGGTGAGTGAAATAGGTGATAGATATTTGGAGGGAATGTATTTCCCCTCCAAACATTTAATGGAAAACATAGGTGTAATTTTAGTTCTTCATTTTCATATATAATAATTTAAAATATAAATGCTTTATATTAAATCTATATATTATAGTATAATAATAAAAATAATAATTATTTAATATAAAAATATTGAAATTAAAAAATGTTCTAGTTAAAATAGATAAATAATGTATAATGTTTTTTGGGATATAATTGATTTTTAACCATCAAGGTCAAATATTCAATCTTACTCTTTATATGTCTAAATGTTCTACATTTTGGCTATTTATATTGTTTGATTTAGACCCCCACAATTTATCACCTTTATCTACTTTTTTTTTCCACATAAAAAATTCGTAATTTCTTAAGGAGGTACAAAATTAGGCTATAAGGAAATAACCAAGTATATAGTAACTAAAAAGGGAACTATGTAGAGAAAATTACATTTAACAAGTGCCCAAAGCACAACCCCATACATGGGAAAAAAACTAGAAATAAAAGAGGCCTGATAGGGTCCAGATCTAGCTAATAAGTCGCTAAACATAGTTACAAACATGTCAAAATAGAGTAGGAAAACCCTGCATCTACAGGAAAATAGTTCAGATGCCGCATGCCCGAAGATGGACTTCAAAGTGCGGAAGCACTGCACGCCCAATAGTGGACCTCAAAGCTTTGACCCAACCTCCATAAAGAAGCAGAAAACCCAGCAACCGATACGAAAAGCATAAGATCCTAGGTCCAAAGACCCAACACCTAGCCAACAATCCTCCAAGAGAGAGCCTCCAGGGAAACCCCAAATCGGATCAAGAAGAAGACGGAGTGGCGAAGCCAAACAAAACGCAGCTATCGTCAGCCAAAACCAGAGCAGAAAGGAGTCGGCTAAGGAAGAAACCCTAACCGCCCCAAGAACCAGGGAAAGGAGCTCCATACAACATACAATCCACAGGCCACGTACGCCGACGCACTAGAGCAAAACCAAACGAGAAACCGAGCATCCTCGGGATCCAGACCAAAGGCAGCTGACCAGAGTGTATCCAAACCATCAAGTGGTTGGGCACCAACGAATACATGTACCGTTCATCCAGGGGGGCGAAGCCACAATCTAGGCGGTCGCCAGCAGTAGGGAAAACAGTATGCATGGATAGACTTTAGTTATTTGATGTGTGAATTTTAATGATATATGGAAAGTTTTTTGTACCCACCTCTTTATGAGATGTTTGAGGAAATTTTCACCCTATCTACCTCTGGATTTGAACCTGTGACCTCTTAGGAGGAAACACATCTTCTTAACCATTAGTTTCTCTTTCTATATATATGAAGAAAAAAAAATCTCCCCATCCAAAAATAAGTTGTCATCTTTATTTGTTTCTTCAAATTACTTCGACATTACTATTCACCTCTTTAGAAATATGCTAATATAGTTTGATTTTTTTTTTTTTTATTTAAAAAAAAATCAAATAACTATAAAGGGAAGACTATACATAGAAAAACTTTAAAAAGGCAAAAAAAAATAAAAAAAATAATACAAATATTACGTGGAATTAAAAAAAAGATCACACTTAGTTTAAAATAAAAAAATTTACATTCTATTTTCGGGGTATTCTAGTTATATATGAATCCAAATACTAAAATATTTAGACAATTCCGTGACTGGAATTATTTTAAAAAAGCCATTCCACATATGACTGAAATATCATATTCTCGAGGAAAGCAAGCAAATACACAATATACGCGGGCGAAGGACGGGAATAAATTCCTTTTAAGGATGAGATCTCTATGCGGGCGGCAAATCAGGCGAAGAGATGGATGAATTCCTAGAAAAAGGTTAGTTGAATGCCTACAATGGCCGGATGCAGAGAATTGGAACAATGTGAAGTCTTCAAACTTTCGAAGGACCAAAACCCCCATGGGCTAATCTCTGATTCGCAATCAGATCGGAAAGAAGGCGAAAATGACGTACTTTGAAATTTGAATACGCAAAGGAAAAACGAAGCTGACCCGTGGATCGGAAAAGAAGACGGAAAGAGAGAAGAATCGTTCTTTTCCCTTCTTGAATTAACCCGGGGTTCTGCAAGATATCACGCATTTAGTGTTTCTAAACTCCAAAGGCGCGGATCCCGTGAGGTAAGTCTGTTACTAACTTTGCTCTTTAAACTTTCTGTAAAAATCGGTGCAGTATTAGGATCAAAGTTGTCGAATAAACCCGGGGTTCTGCAAGATATCACGCATTTACTGCTTCTAAACTCCAAAGGCGCCGATCCCGTGAGGTAAGTCCGTTCCCAACTTTGCTCTTTAAACTCTCTGTAAAAATCGGTGCAGTATTAGGATCAAAGTTATCGAATTAACCCGGGGTTCTGCAAGATATCACGCATTTACTGCTTCTAAACTCCAAAGGCGCCGATCCCGTGAGGTAAGTCCGTTCCCAACTTTGCTCTTTAAACTCTCTGTAAAAATCGGTGCAGTATTAGGATCAAAGTTATCGAATTAACCCGGGGTTCTGCAAGATATCACGCATTTACTGCTTCTAAACTCCAAAGGCGCCGATCCCGTGAGGTAAGTCCGTTCCCAACTTTGCTCTTTAAACTCTCTGTAAAAATCGGTGCAGTATTAGGATCAAAGTTATCGAATTAACCCGGGGTTCTGCAAGATATCACGCATTTACTGTTTCTAAACTCCAAAGGCGCGGATCCCGTGAGGCAAGTCTGTTCCTAACTTTTCTCTTTAAACTCTGTGAAAATCGGTGCAGTATTAGGATCAAAGTTATCTGAAAATGCTTTTCCACCGGGATTTGACAAATAGTAAATTTAAATTCTCTTTAATCGACATATTTTACTTTTTGTGTCGATTTAGAAACCCTCCAAACCTTTAAAAACATGAAAGTTTGATCGAATAAAAATATTAGATTCACAAAGATTTCTGTCGAGATTACACCAGAAACCTCAAAACCTTTAAACGCATATCTGAAATTCTGCTTGAAAGTTTGATCCAACAAGAATATTGGAGTCGCCAAGATTTCTGTCGAATTTACACCAGAAACCCTCAAAACCTTTAAATGCATTTCTGAAATTATGCTTGAAAGTTTGATGAAGTAAAAATATTAGTATCACTAAGATTTCTGTCGAATTTACACCAGTAAACCCTCAAAATGTTAGAAACATTTCTGAAATTATTCTTGAAAGTTTGATCCAATAAAAATATTAGAATCAACAAGATTTCTGTCGAAATTACACCAGAAACCCTCAAAACTTTTTAAAATGTTTCTGAAATTATGCTCGATACCCAAAATTTTGACGAAATTACACCACAATCGTTCGCCCAGACCACCGGAAATTTTGACGGTTTTGGATTTTTATCAGTCTACGGACCACCGGAAAGTTTAAAAAAAAGTGAAAGAAATCTAAAACTTCATTCACAGAAATGTGAGAGTAACAAAAACCAGCGCATAATGCAAACTGTAAACGGCGTAACTGATCGCATCTCCCGTCAAACGGGATGGACCTCGATTTTACGTTGCGGGGCCCACGTTCAAACTGGGCCTTAGGGCCAGCCTGGCATCAATGGTCCGTCCACATCGATATTTTGTCGACGTGCATTTTCATACTTTGAGGTTACTGAGCACCGTCTCCGTCCCACACGTTTACGGGCGTCATTGGTTCGTTGATGACGTCATCTTCTGCGTTGGTGGACTGATAATCGAACTTTAATGCCGTGGTTTTAAAACTTAACATCCCGTCGTCTCCACCGACACATTTTTGACGGAACTCTGTTAGAATCGACCGCTCGCCGTCGATAACGACGGAACGTGCATGTATATCGCGACACGTGCGTGGACGGACAGTTTCGAATCTCGACCGTGAATGTCCGAATCTGAACCAAACTTTCGCACGATAAACAAAATGTGTAAACTCTTTTGCAATCATTTTAAAGTGGACTTGTTGGACGAGTTTTATTTCTGTGGTTTAAAATAACGGGAAAAGAGTTTTGATATTTTAATTTAAAATTTTGGAAGAATTATTTTTTATTGATGAAATTTTTTTATTGATGAAATTATAAATATCAAAATATTAATAATTATAATAAGGTATTCAAAAATGTTATCTATTTTTACATTAAAAATAATAATTTTATTAATTCAAAATTATAAAAATAATAATTTTATTAATCCAAAATTGTAATTTTAACTAAATTCAAATTCAAATTTTTCTGAAAAAATTTCTGTAAAACACATAACCTTCTTTGTTAGATAAATCCATCCAACTAAACAATAAAATTTACCTCAACATAAGTGCAAAGTCTATCTAAGGTGGTTAGGGAATAAAGACTAGATAAGTGCAAAGTCTATATAAGGTGGTTATGGAATAAGGACTTTATATGATAKTGTGTATTTAATGATATATACATTAAGTATGTTCAAATGTATGATAAGTGCTTAAGTTATTTAGTTACTTAATGGTTAATTAATGATATTTTTGTGTTGTTTGTTAAAAATGTTAGAAGTAGTTTCGTACTTTAAAATTATGTTAATTYTCAAATTTGATATTCACTTTATACAAAATTTCACTTTATATAAAATTATTAATGTTAAAAAAATTCATTATTGGTTTGTCATTATAGAATTTAGTAAAACAATTTTTGTCAAAATTAAAATTATGGCTTGGTAAAATTATCATTTTTAATGTAAAATTAGATTCAACATTCTTGAATAATCATATTGCAATTTGATTATGCAATGTTAATGTTTGATATACTTAATTCTATCAATCCAAAATGATTCTTTGTCCTTTCCTTTTCTCATTATTTTGGAATCATAAAAAAAAAACTAATTATAACATATTTAAACTAAACTATTTATATTTATTCAATTTTTTAAAAGGTTAATTGTATATTTATAAAATAATAAATATACCATTAACAATGTTTATATCTGGATTAGCATGTGACGGAAAAGATGGAGTAGATGGAAGGAGTTGGTTAGATTTTCAAGGTGTTTCAAAGAGATAGGGTGTTGATTCAGTGGGTTAGAATAGTAATGGTGACGGAGGGTTTGGATGCAGTGGTGGAAGCAGCTAAAGTGCAAGAAAAAAAATCGCACAAAGATGCGGTGGTTGGAGGGAGAAACAAGCCGCCAAATGACGTCCCTATGGAAGGGACAAGCAATAACATGCCCAGATTTGACCAACCTGCATCAAAAGCAGGTGCGAGTAGTAACGCTGACAAGAAACTAAGGAATGGTTGCTTGGAAAAAATGATGGAGAACCCGAGGTACGAGGTCACCTCACCTCTGGTGGGAGACTATATTCAATACATGAAAGACCGCACAGTCATTGGAAAATTCATGGGGATTTGGCCCTTGAAAAAAGCGTTGATGGTGTGGATAAAGTTGAGATGGAAAGTCAAAGGGGACATAAGCCTAAAACTGGGGTCCACAGCATTTTTTACAATGATCTTCACCTGCTCGGAGGATAGAAATAAAGTCTTTGATGAAGGACCGTATATTTCTTTAACTCAGCAGGTGTCCATTTGTGGTACTAGTTAGAGCATTTTCCCCTTAAGAAAGAATACTTTACAGCCGCCTTAGTTTGGATCAAAATTTATTCTCTACCTCATGATTTCTGGCATCTTGAAACCCTGGAAGGAATAGGAAACATGTTGGGATCCTTTGTCAAGTTTTCAGAGATAACAAAGGAAACCAAGTATACATCCTATGGAAGAATCTGCATCTACATGAATGTGGCATCACCTTTACTGGAATCAATCATTATTTCATTCCAGGATGAGGAATGGGTCCAACCCATAGATTATGAACACATTCCATTCAGATGCAGAAAGTGCCACGAACATAGGCGTCTATTTAGAGATTGCCCACATAATACTCCCCAGACTAATAATAGAGGTAAGGAAGAGAAGGAAACAGATGGTTTTGTTAAGATTCCCAACAAGAGAAAGGCAGGATGTAAGGGGAACAAAAACACAGGGGAAACTGCCAAGAAAGACTAAAACAATTTCCATATCTTAGCAAACACAGAAAGAATGGAGAAAACTCCAGCAGGGGAGAACCAAAGTGTAGAGAAAGAACATCCGTAACAGAGAAACCTGGAAGTGAAGAAAAAAGAAATACAAAACACTGTCGAACAGATCAAGGTACAAATAACCCAGAGAAGGCATCAAAGGAAATTAAGATGCAAGATCTGGATACTCTTGAAGACCCCCAAGATGAAACAGAGGAGGAACACATTCATTTATCAGAACCATAAGACATGGAAGTAGATATTAAAGCTCTGATGGTGGTCCATGGAGAACAAGAAATCAACAATATGCAGGTGGGACAACTCTGAATGCTCCAAAGAGAGCTACTTAGAAGAAAGAACAAGGAACAAATGTAGGATAATACAACCTCATCCTCGAGGAACCTGGGAATAAAATCAAACCCTCTGAAGAACATCAAAAATCAAGGTGGGGAGGACAAAAAAAGGGTCGCAAACCTTATAAACAAGTCCTCGAAGAAACTAGAGCACTTCTCATCGACTCAGGACAGGTAGTGGGACTACAAGACATGTATTTCTTACCCCAAACCAAAAGTTAAATATGAAAATATTTTCCTGGAATATAAGGGGTCTTAACGCTGCTTCCAAGCATAGAATTCTTAGGAAAAAGCGTAATCAAGTAAACACAAATCTTGTAATGTT
>JASDQU010881022.1:3120-16596 GCA_032191745.1 Picea mariana
GTCTTACAAGTTCTCCAAATCCTATGAGAACACAAGTTACAAGTCAAAGAGAAGAAGTCATATTTTGGTCAAAATCTAGTTCCCTATCTCATCTTTGTGGTCAACTAAGAGGGTATTCAACCATATCCAACCCGCATCCAAGAATTGAAGCAGTGGCCACTACCTTCTTCAACTAGGGAGCTCAAAACCTTTCTGGGTGGCATCAATTTCTATCATAAGTTCATTCCCTATTTTTCACAACTTCCTTATCCTTTGCATCAGCTCTCAAATAGTTCTTCTACATTTATCTAGACTAAAGAAGAAACTAGTCACTTTGCTCAGCTCAAATAAGCCCTCTGCTCATCCCCTGTCTTATAGTTGTCGGACCTCTCCCAACCCTTTGATATTGAGTCCGATGCCTCACAATATGTTATTGGTTCCATACTTAATCAGGGAGCACACTCCATTGCTTACCACTCTAAAACCCTATCTGAGTCAAAGAAAAATTATAGCACCTATGAGAAGGAGTTTTACAATCTGGTTCAAGCCCTCAAGCAATGGAGGCATTGTTTGATGGGTAAAGAAACAATTATGCATACACACCACCACCCTTTGATTTTCATCAACTCTGAGTCGAATATTCAGGAGCACAGGCACCTTAAATGGGCCTCCTATATTCAACAATTTCACTTGGTCATCAGATATAAGAAAGGAAATTCTAATAAGATGGCTGATTTGCTAAGCCATCCTCCCACTCTAGTTCTCTCAATTCTAGAAGTGCATTGTGATACCTATGACACATGGAAGGTTCAATATGCTATTGACCTTGACTTTCAAGATATTTGGGTGGCATTGCAAACTCCCACAATGATCAATCAGACTGCCTTCCTAGACTACACTATTCAGGATGGATGGTTCTATAAGTTGAATTTTTTATGTGTTCCACACTCAGAGGACTGTCTCTTTCTCATCAGGGAGGCGCATGCTTCATCCTATGGGGGCCACTTCGGTACCACAAATACCATACAAAACCTACAATTCCATTTCCATTATCCTTCCATGCAACCTCAAGTTGAAAAATTTATCAGAGCCCCTACATTATGCTCACAATCCAAGCCATCCAACCGGAAGCATGGGTTATATCAACGATTTCCTTTTTCTTCTCAACCTTGGGAGTCAATATAAATGGACCTCCCCAGTGGACTTCCAACAACTCAAAAGCAACATTATACAATATGGGTAGTGGCATGTCACTTCACCAAAATGGAACTTTTCATCCCATGCACAAAGACTTCTACAACAACACAAACAACAGAACTCTACTTCCAGCATGTCTGGCCCCATTTTGGCCTCCCAAGCACTATCATCTCAGATAGATATTCTTTCTTACTCAACACATTTTGGAAGACAATATGGGTGTTGTTGGGGTGCAATGTCAAGTTTTCTACTACATTACATCCTCAAACGGATGGCCAAAAATAGGTTGTCAACATGGTCTTTGTTCATGCTCTCTGAATTCACTTTGGGTGCAGCAAACAATGGGACAATTAATTACACATTCTACAACATAGCTACAACAAGGAAACACAATGTTCTATAGGGTTTTCACCTTTTGAAGTTTTCTTGGGCTTCCAACCAGCATCACCAACCGAGCTTCCACTCACTTGGGCTCCTCAAGGTACCTTCCATCAACAACAAGAACAACTCTCAGCACAAATGTTTCTCTAACAAATTTCACAATGCCACACTATAGTAACAACAACACTTAAAGCAACTCAATAACATGCCAAGAAGCGAAATGAAAAACAAAGGACCTTCACCTCCTTTCAACTGCGGGATCAAGTCTTGTTACACTTGGATAAGAAGTGCTTCAAAGACAACCATCACAAGCTTCTTCCAATAAGATATGGCCCATATACCATCCTCAACAAGATTGGAGAAAATGCTTATAGGTTGGATATGCCACCACAAATCAGAATCCACAATGTTATTAATGTAAATCACTTGAATTTGTTTGAGCTTCCCTTATAGGAAGAACCAGTCACCATTACTCATTCAGTGGACAAAATTCTGGATTTCCAACTCCCAATGGCCAAAGAGACTCTATTGGACACCCGAACCCTCTCTACAAGGAACCATTCATACACTTTGTATCTGGTAGCCCGCCAAGGACAAAATCTATCTCAGGCAAAGTGGATCATAGCTGAAGCATTGCACAACAAGTTTCCTCACCTTCTCATGGAAGTTGGGATGCTTCCAAATCTAATCAGGGAGGAATTGGGCCAAGGAGGCCACCTAGGGGAACGTCAACCTGGGGTGCACAATTCATCTAACTAGGCTCGACCCATTTCAACTTTTGATGCTATTTAAATAGGAATATGTAAATAAATGGTTCCCTCGGTATATAAGGTGAACTATGACTCAAATAAATCATTCTCATCTTTTACTGAAGCTATTTGTCTCACTTGATTTTTGTTATCTGAGTTTATATTTCACGTTTTGCTGCATTTTCATTTTTGGGACATTCTCAGGGTTAGCCAGTGTGCCTTTCTTCATGGATACACCCTGGCTGCTCTGTTGGCCATGCTTCCACATCTGAGAGTGAGCTTACTCCGTTATCTAGCCAATCTCTCAGGGAGAAAGTCGATTTTCTGCAAGTTTCCTAGGGTAGAAAGGAGGGCGCACCAACCTAGGTTTTGCGCCCTTGTAGGTTTTTCCATTGCTGGGATGAAGTAAGTGCGCACTTCTGTATGGCTGCACTGATATTCTCCATTTGATCCCTGAGACTCACACCTATATATTCCCATCCTCTTGGCTACTCTTAGATCATCCTGACATTGGATCTCCATTGCTTGGTTACCCAAACCAATGGTGTGCCCCTGCTCCGATTTGCACCCCTATTGAGTTTTTGGTCAACTGCCGAAAAATGACTTGTTTGGTCACCTTCTCCATTAGATATCCTTCATGGGTAGATCAATTTGGGTCCCCTTTATTTCAAAGACTTCCATTCAAAAGTGCAGGTCGTCCACCTCTTTGTGTAGCTTGAACAACAGGCCTTGCAGAATTGCAAGGTCATCTTGTACTTTTGCGCAGGTAGCACAGTTTGAGAAAGAGTGGGGATTCACTTGATTCTTCTCATGGCAGCCGAAGAAACCTTCACATGGACATTTGATCAGTCATGATTGCACTGGTGTAGGCGCATGAGAAGAGTTCTCGGGTGAATTGGGAGGGACAACGAGGGATAATTGTAAAGAAGAGGCCAAGTCTAGTATAGGTCCTTAGTTGAAGTCTGTTGATTTCCCTAGGAGGTCAAACCATTCAAATCTACATGCATAGGGCGAGGAGAGAGGCGATAGACCACTGATACTATGAACATACTTCTATGAAGAGATTTTCAAGGAGGGTGACGAGCTATGCAAGGGTGGGGGCATAGGCGGGGGTCGAATTTCCAGGCGTGAGCGATTTTATTGCCAAGATGAACCACATTTGGACTTCCCACACAATCTCAACAAGGCTGGAGTAGAGAAAAGGTAAACATGCACAAGGAAATGGTGAGGATGGTTGATGAGCACCAGAGGAGGGCGTAGACCGTGGGATGGCTCTAGAAAAACATATTATATATGGAGAAGACRGTGGTGAGCTTCATGGTATGAATACCATTGAGAGGGGAGGACAAATACGTGTAGAGGTGACAATAGTAATGGTGGATCCATCGAACGAACGAGAGGCCAAAGCAAAGCGCACTAGGATTAATAGCGCAAAGTACCAATGAACTAGCTTTAAGTTCATGGTGTGGGAGGTAGGGAGGGACATGCACCAATCACATGGTTGTTGCCACATTGGAAGTTGTCATTCCCATCCTCACAACATTTGTCCTGCACTAACACCCCATTCGAGGAATTATCATTAAAAGTAAATTGATTAAATTTGATTTATTAAAATTTTAGAAAATAATAAATTATTTAATTTTTTTTAAATTTTTATTTATTTTCAATTTTGTTTTAAAAAGTTGTTTTTAAATCATTTTAATTTTGATAATTTAAGAAGTTATAAAAAATATTTTAAAATTAAAATCTTAATTATATAGATATACAAAATATAAATATAACTAAAATTTTAGATAATATTTATGAATATCGCTCTAATTCCTATTTTAAAACTAATTATTAACTACAAATATCCTTGTAAGTACAATTTTCCATGTAAATAATTTCAATAAAAAAAGTTGGGAGGTTTAACCCACGAAATATTGACAATCTACATTAAATTATTATGAAAAAAATTAAGATGTGATAATAATATTTTATGATTTAGCAAAAATTAAAGAAAAAAGAATTAAAACATCATTTTTATTATTTGATTGGTCATTCTATATTATATTTTATAAATATTTTAATTTGGTAATATTTTATGATTTAGTAAAATTTTAAAAAATTAGATTTAAAATATCATTTTTATAATTTGATTCTTTATTCTATATTATATTTTGTAAATTGCTTACAGGGAGAGAAATATTTTTATTATTTGAGGATCATCACAATCCTTAATTTCCAGTTTGATCTTTTTATTGACAGTTTTATGTTAGGGTGGCGGTTCTTTTTATAGTCATGTTTTGTAACATATGGGCAAGGAATCTTTGATGTGATTTCTTGATGTAGGAGCATCGCTCCACCTCAGCACATGCCAGTTGTTTATCATGTTGGTGCACATTCAAGGAAGGGGAGAGGCGCCAACCCTCTCAATTTGCCTCAAAATTTAAAAGTAATTAAGGCAATTGAATGTTGTCAGGATGGAAGAGCCAAGTCGTGCCTTCACACAATTTGTAGATGAGGTTGCCTTAAGTGGTTGATGGTAGGAAAGATCTAGATCCATTTCGGGTTAGAATTCCACTCATTCTAATCTACCTCATTAGATAGGCACATTGAATGGTTCTTAGACACCACTAACGTAGCTTGGAGGAAATGCTCGTTGAGCCCCTCTTGTATAAATGTTTGTATAATATGCCTAGAAGAGGTTGTTGAGGTTTGAAAAACAAAATCATTTTAAGCCAAGGAGAGAAGAGTCAAGACTCTTTTATTGTCTGAGCCTGCACATATTGTAAATAGACATTCATATTAATATATAGAGAGCAATTTTTATTGCATACGATTATGTGTATGTTTTCGTGTATTTAATGAATGTTATCTGCGTGTTTATGAATGTATGTTATAGATGTATGGATTAGATTTCATCTGAAGGGATAGATATAGAATCCTCTATCTGTGAGTTTGTTGGATTATTTATGGGTTGTTTAGGATAAGAACAAGGAGTGTGCAATAGAGTGTTGGAATTTTGTGAGCCAAGTCGAGGAACGCGTGTCTGAACTCTTTCGAGTCAAAGAAGAATGTGCCAACTAGGCACACAAGGATAATCCAATTACTCAGAGGGAAGCCTCAAGGTTGTTGAATACCTTGGAGGAAAGTCTGCATAGGAGTAATGCAGCACAAAATTGTTGAAGTTTCTGGCAACCTCTACCAGAAGGGCATAGAGTAGGTGCAAGGTATGCACAGAACCAACATGTTCTGGAGTGTTAGGGACAGTGAGGGAAAGCCCATAATTATTGAACACTCTTAGGGGAGGAAGCTCTACAAGTGTGCATCGAGCGGTTGTAGGAGTTACATTGGTACACCTGAAGGATTCAAGAATTCTAAAGTAAGATATGTGCAAGGAGTGCACTAGGCCAACACTTATATAAGTGTTGTGAGAAGCAGTCTGAAGGCTCAACCAAGCGCCAGGAGTGAATCAAAGGTAAATAAATTTTTCCTTAGAAGGTCAGAAGGGAAATCACTATGGAGACCCATCAATCAAGTTTGCAGGAATAATATCGAAGGTCGTAGCCTTTGATGCTTAGGGGATTTTCTCAATATCAAGAGAAAGCCAAAGCTTAAGTGGAGGAGCCACAACAACCGATAGATCAACCGCAGGATGAGAAACCTAGACCGTAAGATTAGAGTCCAGACATTGATGGGAGAACGAGGCATCAAAGTGCTGAAGTTTCAAATCCAGGTAGATTTGTTTATCATTAGGATAATATAGGTGGAGAAAGATCATAAGATCTGAGGGATATAGTTCTGGAAGATTTGCGTAGAGAAAAGGGAAATCTTCATGAAGTTACAAAGAGCGGAGTGAATCTTGATCGTCAGATCCAGAAGGACATGTGGAGGAGATGCACATATTTTGGATAAGTGGTGCTCTGTAAGATAAAAGGAGAGTAGAGTAGAAATACTCTCGAAGGACAGAGTCCAAAATAGATCACAATTGTTAATCTAAGGAAGTGACAGGGACCCTTGATCCTCACACCAATTGTGTTCACCAATTTGAAGATTGGGGAAACAAGAGTTGGCTATTGTGAAAAGGTCAAAACTTGAAGTCTCAAGCGCTTTTCAGGGTTTAGCCTTGAGACAAACCTTGAGGTCACATGGGAGAAGGTGCCTAACATAGAGAGATAGTGTCATTGCTAAATTTATTCAAAGGGGCCAAGAAAGACCCATGAGTCTGATAGAACCGACACTTTCGAGAAAGAGGGACCTGTGAAAATTGAAGTTGGTTCCAACAAGGACCCAAAGAGTTAATCTGAATCAAGCGATTGAGAAATCCTAGACCGATAGGTTGAGAAGTCCTGAGGGGAGAAAGGGGGTCTGCACTAGAGTGGTATCAGATCCTAAATTTGTTTTTAGGTAGAGGAGACAATCTGACTAAGTCAAGTAGGTTGAGAGCTTGAATTCTCCTGTAGACAGCAGGTGAAGGGAGACAAAGTGTGATTCTTTGTAGTGATTGTTGCAAGGTGTGCATGAGATGGTAGAAAACTAGGTGGGATGAAGTTGAATAAAGATGGCTATTGAATACCATAAGCACGATCAAAGAGAAGAATTCCTGTGGAAGAACAAAGTGCAAATGGACAAGGAGCTCAGTGAAATCTGAGCAGAGATGGAGAAGCTAGCATTGAATATGCAACATGAGGAAAATGTATGTTGGAGGTACGAATGGCCTCTGAAAAGGAAATCCAATTGGCTTGTTCAGAATTTGTTGGCTAGAAGGTAGAAACAAGGGTTAAAAAGGTGGTTGAGGCATGTTGAGAACCTTAATGATGAGGGAAAGAGATATGGAAGAAGTCTCATAGGTTTCCTGGTGGACAATGAGAAAGGTTCAGGCGATCTCATAAACTTCCAGGAGGGTAGAGGAGACATCACAATTTTCTAGGTGGGAAAGGGAGAAGAGATGAGCTCAGTTGAGAATTCATGTCAGCAAGGGATGTTGACAGATGGAAAGGAGGTGAAATAAAGGCCTCATCCATATGAATATTCATGTGGATTTGCAAGCCACTTGAATGAAGATGATGAGAAGTTAGATACTTCCATAAAAAAGGAGGAGGATTAGAGGAGCATTCTGGTTATTGGAGGAGTCGAAATATTCCTACCAAGCAACCAAGGAGAGGCTAGCATATGTGTTGTAGATGTAGCAACAGAATGAAAACAAGTTGAGACTATCATGGAGGAGAAGGAGTAGATGTTGAAGTCTTCCCCAACATCAACAGAATAGGATCACATGGTTGAATTTCTCACTCATTGGAAGGCAGATATGAATATGTTAGAGGGATGGTTAGACAATCCAAAACCAGAATGTGGCTCCCAAGAAATATCCAAGCCATAGGAAATGTGTCAGCATGAGGAGCATCTGGAGGAAGCTGGAATGGAACCAGTACAAGTGGAGCTACCGGAAGATAATCTGTCAGACGTGATAGCTAAGAAACAACTCAATAAGGAGTCTTCATAGTTGGAGTCTGCAGTAGAGTGTCCAGTCAGCGTCACAAGAGATCAAGGTAGCATGGGTGACTAGGTTGGTCTCCTCATTGACCGAAATGAGGAGTTGCAGTGAAGTAGAATTCATAAGGGAATCCAACCAACATAATAGCTGGAAGAAGTCATAGAGGAAATGAGGGAGTTGATGATGAAGTCAACAAAAGAAGTTGTCAGCAGAGAGAAGATGAATAGAGGAGAACCTACATGAGTAGTAGGGAAGCAGCAACAAAAAAAACGACAAAGAAGAGGAGGAGGAGGACAACTCTAGGAGAATTTTTTGGATCTAGGAGGATTTCAACAGAGCTGGAAAGCTCATGAGCTCATGCTCATGAATTTTTCGTAGAAATGGAGTGTGATATAGGAGCATCGCTCCACCTCAACACACACTAGTTTACTAGCACATTGGTGTGCATTCAAGGAATGGGAGATGTGCCAACCCTCTCATTTTTCCTCGAAATTTAAAAGTAATTAAGGAAATTGAATGCTATTATGATAGAAGAGCCAAGTAGTTCCTTCGTTGAGGTTGTATATGAGGTCACCTTATGTGGTTGATGATAGGAAGGATCTAGATCTAATTCAGGATAGATTTCCACTCATTGTAATCTACCTCTTTAGATAGTCATTTTGAATGGTGATTAGACACCACTAGCGTATCTTGGAGGGAAATCTCATTGAGCCCCTCTTTTATAAATGTTTGTATCATATGCCTAGAAGAGGTTCCTGAGGTTTGAAAAAAAAAATCATTGTAATCCAAGGAGAGAAGAGCTGAGACTCTGTTGTAGTCCGAGCCTGCACATATTGTAAACAAACATTCATATTAATACATAGAGAGCAGTTTTTCTTGCATATGATTTTTTTTATGTTTCCCTGTATTTAATGAATGTTATCCATGTGTTTATGAATGTATGTTGTAGATGTATGATTTATATTTCAGCTGAAGGGATAGATATTGAATCATCTATCTGTGATTTTGTTGGATTATTTCAAGGTTATTTAGGCTAAGTGCAAAGAGTGCATGAAAAAGTGTTGGAATTCTATGAGCCAACACGATGTGTGCATGTTTCAACTCTTTCAAGTCAGAGAAGAACGTGCCAGGAGGGAACACTAGGATAATTTACTTACTCAGAGGGGAGCCTCAAGGTTGTTGAATACCTTGGAGGAAATTATACATAGGAGTAACAAAACACATAATTGTTGAAGGTTATGTTGAGCTCTGCTAGGAGGGAATTGAGAAGGTGAAAGGTTTGCACAAAGAAAACACATTCTGGAGTGTTGGGGACAGTGAGGGAAACCCTAGAGTTACTGAAAACTCTAAGGGGAGGAATCTTTGCAAGTGTGCATTGAGCAGATGTAGGAGTTACCTTGGTAAACCTGAAGAATTAAGGAATTTAGAATTAAGACCTGTGCAAGGACTGCACTAGGAAAACACTTATATAAGTGTTGTGATATGTCATCTAAAGGCTCAGCCAAGCGCCAGGAGCATGCAAAAGGTAAATAAATTTCATCTTACAAGCTTAGGAGTGGAAGCATTACCCAGACCCAAAAGTGAGGTTTGTAGGAAGAATACCGAAGGCCATAGATTTTGATACTTAGGCAATTTTCTCAATATCCAGAGAAAGATAGAGCTTAAGTTGAGGAGCCACAGGAACCAACAAATTAGTTGTAGTAGGAGAATACTGGACCGTCATATCAGAGTCCAGACATTGACGAGATAATGGGGCATCGAAGTGTCGAAGTTCTGAAGCAAAGTAGAGGCCTCCATCATCAGGAGAAGACAAGTGGTGAAAGATAAGAGGATCTGGGAAATAGAGTTCTGGAATATTTTCTTAGATAAAAGGGAAATCTCCGTGAAGTCAATAAGGGTGAAGTTAATCTAAACCATCGGATCCAAAAGGACACGTGGAGGAGATCCACGTATTTCAAAGAAGTGGTGCTCCAGAAGAAAAAAGGAGAGCATATCGGAAATACTCCTGAAGTCCAGAGTCTGAAATAGATCACAATCGTTAATTTAAGAAAGTGACGGGGACCGTTGATCTTTGCACCAATTTTGTTCGCCGATTGGGAGTTTGGGGAAACAGGAGTTGGATTTTGTGAAAAGGCCAAGACCCTAAGTCCAAAGTTCCTTTTAGGGTTTATCCCTGGGACATATCCCAAGGTCACATTGAAGAAGGGTTCTAACACAAAGAGCTAACGTCATTGTTAAATTTCTTGTAAGGGGCTAGGAAAGAGTTGCGAGTCTGATAGAAATTGCACTTTGGAGAAAGAGGGACCTATGAAAATTGAAGTGGATTATAGCAGGGACCCGCAGAGTCGATATGACTCAAGCGATTGAACGATCCTAAAATTATGTTAGTTCTAAAATTATGTAAGGTGTGACAAAAACTAAATCAAGGTTCGAGGCTCATCATTCAATAATAACATAGTTCAAAGTGTTAGTTCCAAATGTGTTGATGACTAGAATTCACATCCAAGACTTTGAGTAAAGGGATACATAATTTACATAGTGACATAATGCTCATTCCAAAAATAATATGTTCAAACATATTCTTCATAACAAAAATGAAAATTTGCTTTGAAACCAAATTAAAGATTATTATTTCTTTCGAGTTTTTCCCCATAACCAAGATAATATATGCTCAATTAAGTTTAGCATTTAAAAAGAGTAGAGAAATATTTTTGTGTAATAATAAATACTTAAGAAAATTATCCATATTTTGTGAAATTATATTGTGAATGTACTCTTATTTAATAATAATAATATATTTGATTGTGTTTGATGAGCTTATACCTACTTGTGGAATCTAAGTAAAGTGTTCACCATATGCGCATAAGACTCATGAAGTAAGAATAGGGTTACATTGTTTTCATTCTCACAAGATTTTTAAAGTCCCATTCTGTGTTATCGAATGCTACTTTAGAATTGTCCCGGGATCATAGTTCGGGTGGTTGGGTAGCATGTTTGTTATCCTCTCCACCAAGGTTCAATTTCCTCAAATTAGGTATGTTGGCCCATTTACACAAATTTTATTTCTGAATGACATTAATTCAATAATACCATAATTATTTTTAAGGATCAAATATATTATCAATATTAAAAGAAGGATTCAATGTTATTAACAAATAACTAATAGCTTCGTAGATTATCATTTAAAAAAAAATCCCTCCAAAATTTTTATTTTAATACATAGATAAATTTTATTTAAATGCATAGATAGAGTTTCACATAAAAATTCATTTAATTTATTTAAATATATATATAAAGTTTAGGATAACAATACAATGTTTAAGTTTAGAGTGTTAAGATATTTTATGAAAACACTTGTATGCAAGTTATGACTTATTTAGAAAGGTTAAGTATTACAACTAATATATAATGGAAGGATGGAGGCATATTCATTTTCAAAATATTCACATAAAAAAATTATTATTTTGAAACTCTATGAATTAGTAAAGAGGTCCATATAAATCTAATATTTTGAATAATTGTATGCATGTTTATCTTAGAAAACTTACTATTAAATATGTCAACAAGAGTTAAGGGAGAAATGCAAGGAAGGAAAAAATGAGAAAATTCAAGGAATGCAATGAAAGAGAAAATGTTGTCACTATCCAAATTACCAAGACCAAAAGAAAATACAAATATGAACCCCAAAAAAATCAAACCCACAATTTGAATAATTGTTTACTGTATTCAAGCAATGACAATAACAAGGATTAAAACTAAATTATTGGCTCACTCTATTTGGGAGAAAATAGTTACTAATAAGATGTTTTTAGTATCAATTATTTTTTTTTATAAATTCAGTGGACTTTATATGAAAATATATCTCATCTATGTAAAAATAATATTAATGAAAAAAATAAAAAAATAATTAAAAAATAAATAAACATTAATGTGAATATGTAACCTTAATATAAATAATATTAATGAAAAGCAAAAAAATAATTAAAAAATAGAATAACCCAAAAATAAAAAAATAATTAAAAAATAGAAAAACGTTAATGTGAATATGTAACCTTAATATAAATAATATTAATGAAAAGTAAAAAAATAATTAAAAAATAGAATAACCCTAAACCTAAATGTTAGTTATATAAAACCATGTAAATATTATTTTTTGAAAAAATACAAGAGATTGACCAAAAGTTTGACCCTATTTGTAAATTCATGTGTGTGATTGTGCCAACTTTGTGGTCATTACATTGTATTATCTAAGAGAGAAAACGAACATTGAACTCGTCGTTGTTAAAGACTTGAGTTTTAATGTTGGAAACATGAGGAGAGCATCAAACTGGCATGACATTTCATCCTATTTGACTGAGTGCAATAATTCAACAATGTATATAGTTGTTTACTCTTAATATCTTTGGTTTTCTTCGTTGTTTATTTATTTATTTTTTTTTTCTTTTTTTTTTTTGGTTTTTATGTCTTATGTTTCTCTATTACATTTTTATATTCACATGTAAAAAAAATTAAAAATCAAAACATAATACTTTTGCAAAACTTTTCATTTCTTATATTATATGTTTCATGTTTCTCTGATAATGTAGACTTCAAATCCTACCTTTTAAAAAAATAAAAATCAAAACATAGTAAAAAAAAAAATTAAAATTGAAAACATAATACTTTTTCAAAACTCCTCATTTCTTATATTCCTTATTTCATGTTACTCATCATGTAGACTTCAAATCTTCAATTTTTCAAAATCACATTAATATGAATTGTGATTAAATAATACACAAATCCATATCTCAAACTCAATGCCAATAACATTCATGAGAGAAATCTAAATATTCCTTTAAGACAATTATGGCCAAAATTTCACCCACCATTAATTCCAAATCAAGCCCATGAAAAGGAAAAAACATATGCACATGAAGGTCATTTAAATAAAGGATCATCATCATTTAAAAACATACGCACATGAAGGTCATTTAAATAAAGGATCATCATCATTTCGCCAAGGGAGCGAGAAAAATATTTTAGGAAGCTTAAACGCATGTAAGACTCATCTAGGGTTTTTAGGAAGCTTAAACGTATGTAAGACTCATCTAGTTTAGGATGGTTTTCTTAAGGACAATGTGATCATTGATTATTATAATTGAAAGATTGCAATTGAATGTGATCAAGAAGTATGGATATTTTGAAGTTTGCTAACATATATCTTTATCTTTAATATTTTGTTAGATATATTTTCCATACACTCCCATTGTAACTTGCATTTTTTTTTGGGGGAAAAACATTATCATCGATAAGGAGGTCAACTCAACTAATAGCTCAAACCAATAATTTAAAAATTTAGAAAAGTTTATGAAAAGTTTGATGAAACTAACATAAAGTTCGGATGAAGTTGATATAAAGTTTGAGTAGTTGACAATAATCTAAAACTAAACAAAGTTGATGCAAAGTTCAGTGAAATTAACACAGAGTTCTAAGGTTGATGCAAAGTTTCAGTAATTGACACAAAGTTTCAGCAGTTGACACAAGGTTTCATAAGGAAAAGAATTTTGGGGCACCTTGTTATAGATAGGGGGACCCCTCCACTATCATTCCATTTCTTGGAAGATAATTTTTTGAAGGATCTTAGGAACTAGGGTTTTTCCTGGTGTGCCATAGTGCAATTTCTGAAAAAATGATAGATTTTGAAGAACATGATGC
>JASDQU010881023.1:21476-36845 GCA_032191745.1 Picea mariana
GTGTGAAGAGACACCATTCTGGCAGGGCCAACCTCTCATAATGGGTGGATAAATCCACCTTTAATTAAATCTGGCTGGGCCGACCTTTCATTATAACTGCTAGGGCCGACTTCTTATTCTTTACATTATAATTGTCCAATGAACAATCCGCAAAAGGGGATTTGGTCCTTATACAATTGCCGACTTGGTTAATCCTCAATGGGGATTTAACCTAATAATAAAAATAATAATAATGACATGATTAATCCACAATGGGGATTTAATCCAATAACAAAATAATAAGAATGCCCTTCGCAGTTACATTATTTCAACACAACCTAGATCAAAATAATGTCATAACAAATACATGCATATCAAAATAATCAAACCTGGGTTGCATTATTCCTCTGAATGTGTTGGATCTTGAGATCCTTCTGGATCTATGGCAAAAGATCCCTTCTCCTGTAAGTACCCTTTAAAGCTTAACAATTTAAACATATGTGAGTACATACCTCTGTTAGCATTTGCAGGTAGTGGCACCATCTGGTAGCAGCGGTAATAACTCTTTAAAAGACTTCAAGGGTGACTGCAACTGGTACAACAACTGTTACTTCAACTGATACTACAACTGATTCTGAAAATGCAACTGCAACTTAGGGTTTTATGAGGAAACCCTAATTTTTCAAACTTTAATTTTTGAAATTCTGATCTAGGGGATAGATGTGCTGAGCTGAGGAGAGTAAGCTGGTGTAGTCAGATTTCTGAAAATTCAAATTTTACCCCCTCAAACTTGACCAACGGATTTCTGGACTGGTGCTTCTGGTTTTCTGGTACTTTTGGTACTCTGGTACTTTGTGAAAACTAGAGTTTCACTTTCTGGGAGATCTACCCACTGAAAAGGTGCATTGAAGGTGCCAAAGAGTTCCTTGGGTTAGGGTGCACTTTTCTAGATGGTTTTGAGGCTGAAAATATTCTTCAATAAAAAGCCCTAATTTTCTTGTACAACAACAGTGACGTTTTTCCTTTTTCTTGTGAAGAATGCTTGTGCAATGGGTTCTTTCAAGACCTATGCTCTGATACCATGTTGATTTTTCATAGCATTAGATTAAGCATGAAGTTCATTCAATTTCATCATGTCTTAACCATAAACAAGAATGTTGCAGCAACCAAGATCACATGAAGAAGCACCATTCACAAGAACACAAAATATATCCTAGGAAACCCTTCTCGAACAAGGGAGAAAAACCAAGCCAAATCCTTTGCTATACTCTTCAAGAGAAAGACCTTTCACCAGCAAGAATATCTAGCACACAAGAGGGTGCACAAAACCCTAGAACTCTAGCGCCCAAGAGAGGTGCGCAAATTTGACCAAGAAGTGTACTTGCTAAAATTTCCAAAACTCACAAGTGTGTGTGTCTACAAATGAAAGATTTCCTATTACTTATATTAGACTTGTCCTGTTAACTGAAGTGTCTATTGGCACAATAGGGCCGACCTCACTTAGATGTATTATTTATTTATTATTATAATAATTAATATTAATATTACTATTAATATTAATATTAATTATCTTTTACATTTTATCTTTAGACACAATAAGGTAGGGCCGACCTGTACCCTTTACACAATTACTAGGGTTACAGGTAGGTATGACTCTTGAACAATATATAGCAAAGGATTTGATACACCCACTAGTGCTCATCCACTAGAGGCACATCCATAGGGATGCCATGGGCCTGATTCACTGCATTACACAGATGAACCAGGTCTTCACACGTTCACCTGTGCTCATCCACATGCACGTCCACTCTATAGATCTGCTTTCCCACTGCCACCAATAGGAGGATCATCTGGAGTCTCCTCGTCAACTCTGCTGCTGCTTAGAGGAGGCCATCACATCATCTTCATTTCTATTCACATAATGATGTGCTAGACACTTTTGGGATTTCTCACGTTCACCTTGTGCTCAGCCATAGGCACGTCCTAACTCAACAGATCGCTTTTACATCGGATAATCATCTGGAGTTCTTCTCACTCACGTCATGGAGGAGGCCATCTCTACATTCTTGACTCTATCCCAGGAGGAACCACGAACCCTTCATAAGGGGCTTTCTCTCAGGTTTGTAAGCTGAGAGAAAGACTTCTCATAGCTGCTATGTTCCACATCTCACAGGTTTGTAAGCTGGAGGATGTCTCCCATAGCTGCATTCATCAACATGATGAAGATCTGACCAACCAAATGACTAGATCCTCAATCTGTGGTGCGCCCTCCTCTCTCTGAACCTGTGCTGAGCTCCAATAAATAATACGGTAGAGAAACCTCCTCCGGGAAAGGATAGAAAGGGCGCCCTAGGCCCTACAAAGAATACCCATAAGTCTGGTTGCTCCAAATCCTCCTCCTATGCATGGAACGAACCCCTCTCCTCAAGATGGTGCGCCCTCCTGCTGAAAACCCCCCTGAAGCTGTGCCCTAGCTCTCTCTTAACCTGTGGCTGATGTAGAACCCCTCTGAAGCTGAGTAGATTTGATGTAGAATGGTGAGGGAGGAATCTTTCACCTTCGTGATCAAGTTGGGTGGGATCTTTCACCACCAAGCTGATCTCTAGGGTTTGTTAAGTCAAAACCCTCAAAACCCCCAAGTGCATGGGCTCACTAGCAAGAAGCCAGATATCAAATGATAAACAACATGAATGATAGAATAGAGGCCCTTGTCTCTCTTTTATCCTTCCTGCTCACCTTGTCTCTCCAAAGTGACTTTTACTTTATTTAATTATTAATTAATTAATTAAATCACTTTAATTAATTAATTAACCTTTTTGCCTCTGAAAAGTACCTTATCTCTCCTTGTGGCTTCCCTGGCCACTGAAAGTCACTTCACATCGTCCTATCCTGTAATGTTGTTCCTCCCGATTCCAATGAGCTATTACACTAAGAGGTTTCTCCAAGTATTATGCCCAATATGACCTCCTTAGTGAATTTAATTAACCTATAGCCCAAAATAACTCAAAATGTTGGAAATCGTCAGAATGCAACGGAACCAAAGACAAGCTGTGCGGAATGGATCATAATGATGAAATAAGATGAGTGATGCAAGATGGACCCCAAAATACCCCTCAATAGTCCCTGTACTCACTATAACCTCCATCTGGCTACTCTGGTCATCATAACACTCTGTAATATAATGATGTCCCAAAGTGGGGACATTACAGTCCTCCCTGCTAGAATATTGCTTGACCTCAAGCAATAACTGAACCCATCCAAATATAATACCGGGGTCCCATGTTCACGTGTGGGACACACAGTAGGCCCCATCCAAAGATGAACTATCACGCACTCCGCCCCCTGGGTCCCATATCAGGATGCGAACCGCAATACCCTGTGAAGCATGATTCTGAATCATATCAACACCAGAAGTCTTCTGCACATGACACATGGCCTCATCTCGGAATGAGTCCATCCTCTGAATCCATATCAAGACCAACACGGTCTCCATCAACTGCATATGTTGCTTCCATAGTGAGGTGTTGCAAGACCTCCATGAGGCACCCTCAAGGGATGTGCTCTCCTCAACACTGAAGCTCACTGGAAAGTCAAAATAACTTTCCCCTACAAGGGTCCACTCGCCTCTATCAATCAGTGAAATGATCAACCCTGCAATCCCCGGGTCCCATGCTAGTCTCTACCAAAGATCACCACTCTGGTGCTGCACTACTCTGACCATGATTGTCTGCTCCGCGTATAAATACTGGATCCCCCACTCCTGGATCCTCAAGCTGGAATACCTGTGGCGACTGGACCTTTTGTTCAAAAGCTGCATTTGTAAAAGAATCTTGTGGAAGTAGTACCTTCCCAACCATCTCCATGCTCGATCATGATGATCAAAAGGGAGAAATTGTCTCGCTCCATAGGACAAGCCCCTGCAAGCCCACTCAAAACCAACCCAAGGTAAAGTATGCGGCTATCTGGCGCAACCTGGGTCATCATAAAGTGAAACAACCTACTAACAAAATGAACTCTCGGATCCCATAGAAAACTTGGAAGTTTATCACTTCCAATCCTCGCTAACTGCTCTTGCATCATACTGATCATTGTCGGAAGCCCTCCGTGCTCATCCTCATGAGAATCTGTATCTGTGTCGCCCTTTGAGATGTCTGCTATCCCCCGGACTATGATGCTCATCATCACACACAAAGTCTCAACTTTCTCCCTATGATGATCCACCCCTATCCTGTTGTATGTCGTAAAAGCATTCCTGTCAGGTGGTCTCGGCCTACCCACTCTCCATGTCCTCTGCCACTATTTATCTCTCCTCATGCTGTTGTTAATGATAAAAGTGTTGGGAAAGGCTAACAGAAACATCTGTGGCTGACTGTAGGACTGGAAGGTATCATATGCTTTGGTCAATCCCAAGGATTCAACCAAAATCTCGTCCACCGGTACCCATGGTACATACTCGCCTGTAATCATCACTGAATCCCAATCATCATCACCCCTATGGCTGCTGTTGCTGTGAAGGTGATCCCCCAGTATTATGTGCTACTGCAAAGGAGAGACATCTCCATGCTCTACTAAGTGTGTCTCCTCCCTACAATCCAATACGTCCNCCCCTATGGATGCTGTTGCTGTGAAGGTGATCCCCCAGTATTATGTGCTACTGCAAAGGAGAGACATCTCCATGCTCTACTAAGTGTGTCTCCTCCCTACAATCCAATACGTCCATCTGAATCCCACAACACATCTCAACATGTCTCTGTGAACTATCACTTGCCACTGTACGCTTCTGCATACTCCTGGAATCTTCTGTATACTCCTGCCGCAACATGGATCCATGATATACTACTGGGTCAACCTTGACACAAAGGTCATCCAATCCTGGGACACAAATGGAAGTGTCCTCAAAACCGCCCCTGGCTCTGGATTCCCCATGCGTATGTGAGTGCTCAACTATCTCCAAGATCCTCGTGGAGGGTATCTCATGCGCCTCCGGATTATAACTCTCCATACTCATAAGTGATCCTGGGTACTTGTCATGCTCCTCTGTTAAGCTACCAATATCCCCTAGCAATGTGATTGAAGGATATATCTGACTCTCTACTAAGATAGATGTAGTGGATCTCTATCAGATCTCCTTAAGAAGCTCCTCTGATCTGGACTCTGATTCTTAAAGGGTTGTCTGTGTGCTTTTCAAGAATCCTCGAGTGCTCTCCAACTCACGAGTAAGTCTGTCCACCTCCGACTCCCGCTCCCTTAGGGCCCTGTGATACATCTCGCTAACCCCAAATAGATAGTCTCTGTCCATCAATAACTGCTGGTAGTCGGTCCTCATCACAGACACTCTCTCCCTAAGAGTATGAAAGTCATCTATGGCAAATCCCCCATATGAACTATCTTGTGCCATTGATGCCCCCCAACAATAATCGGTCACCAATGCATGCGTGTCATCAATGCGCCTAGTGGCTGCCATGATGATGTCCTCACTGACTCTCAACTATCCTGCCAAGTAGCGTGACTCCTGATCACCATCATGTTGAGGTGCTACTTCATTCCCCTCATTGCCAGTGTCAACCCTGGAATCCCCAATAACACTCTCTGCAAAAGATAAAGCACTAAACTGATCCATGTCCACTGTGCTACTGTGTCCTCCTATATGCGACTGCATAACATCACCAACTGCTAGCTCCCTCTGAATCACACTATAACCTGTATGAGCAGTTGTATCCTCATGTGCACTCATCTTGCTACTATCAACTGTGCTTGGATCCCATACAGATGTGTCCAGACACGTGCTATGGTCATCCCGACCAATAAGGAGTGCATCCTCATCACTACAGGCCAGTCCTGGAAGTAAGTGTCCCATCAATCTATTAGTCTCCATAACCTGCTCAACTAATGGAGTCTCCAAAAGAGGTGAATCAATCTCCTCATGCTGATATGTATGTATAAGGCCCACTGTCTCCAAGTCATGTATCTCCTCCTGGGTGTGTGGATCCATATGTCCATGGTGTGCATCCCTCACACAAGGCTCCTCTGTCATATCTGGAATGTCACTGATATCCTCATGTGACGTGGCTATCATGGGTGTCTGAAAAGATGACAAATGTGTCACGGTCATCATAGGGGGCTCATCAGGTCTAGGTGCTAACACGTGTGGATCTCTACTAGTGTCACCCCTCTGCTGAAGTGTAAGGTCATCAACACTATGTGATATGGCTGCTAAAGTATAGGTTCTATCATCCTGTCCATCACACTACCCATCCAATAAGCAAGGGTCACTATCCTCCCCAAGAGTGCAAGAATCACTAGCCTCTGTGCAAGAGTCTCTAGCGTCATCAGACTGCTCCAAAAAAGCATCTATCTCTGCATCCTCACACACCTCATCATCACTGTCATAGTGCACCTCAATAATGTGTTTCTTACCTTTACCCCTACATCTATGATCTGGTTCCCAAGGCACTTTGCAACTGTTGCAAAGTTGCCTGCTCCTAATAGGTGTGGGATTACTCTGTGCTTCCCTCCATCTAGCTGTTCTGGCTCTGTATTCCTCTGTTTTGTTGACCCAATATGTAACCTCATCTTTGCTCCACCTAGGCTTGTTCATGGATAAATACTGTTGGAATGTTACTTGAGCCCTAAACCCCTCACTAAGGTCGTAGTATTCCCATTCACAACGTACAACCTCTCTAGCAAAATCCTTAATATCCATCTCTATTGTATTTTGCATGCACTAATCCCCACTGGCTGGGAGGATCAATGCTCTAATACCACTGTAATGTTCCTAAGCCAAGGTGCCAACAACATTGCGTTTTCCATGAATTTTTAACTGTTTTCTGGTTGTGGCATTTCATCAAACACTTTTTTGATTTGGTCTTTTAGGTTGCACTAGGGTTTATACTGATGGTTGTTATGTATGTTTGCAACAATAATCAACATAGATATAGTAATGGAACATACCTCAACAAGATGCAAGATCAATCAATACAAGAGATAACCCAAAACACCTCAGATATGATATTATTCATAATAATGGTTGTCCTCATACAAAATGGGCAGATCTGGAATACATATAAGATAGTAGACTATTTGGCCACCAAAATACAATATAGAAGAAGATCCAGGCTTCGTGTCTGGCTACGGAAAAGACATGAAATGTTCGTCTCTGTACTACGTCTGGCCGGTATCAATTGCCTGAATAACAACGCCAGGTTGTTTTGCTGGGTGGATCTGAGACATCTTCTTCCCTGCAGAGTCATATCACACTTATCAAACAATGATTCTTTGATATCATATTATGGCGATTTATGCCACGTGTTCTTTATACATAAAAAAATAATTTTGTAACATTTTTTTGTTGCTCTGCTGTAATCTGTCACCCCGGTGTTGCCAGTCTATTAACGCTCTGTCCAGCTTGTGTAACGGGCAATCCTCCATTTTCAAGTCAGTCAAATGAATCCATTTTTCACTTTTTCACTACTTACGAAGTTAAAACGAATTTACCCTAATATACAGTGATCGCACTGCAAAAATCTCACAACGTAAATTTAAAAAAAATGTGTTAGGATATATTTTAAAGTAGTCTAAACGTTCTACGAAGTAACTTTTTTCTATTTTTTTCTTGGGGCATTTACTCTACATTTACTTGAAATTGGGACATTTACTCAAAATCTGATAAGAAATTTTTAGATCTACAGATTTGAGTGATTATTTCTGTACAATCTGAGTACTTAAAGGCTTTTCCTCATTCTGAATCCATTTTTATATTCAGAAATGAATTTTAAACAACAAAAAATAGATAAGAAGTTTTTAGATCTATAGATTTGAGTGATTATTTTTGTATAATTTGAGTACTTAAAGGCTTTTCCTCATGTTGAATCCATTTTTATATTCATAAATGAATGTTAAACAACAAAAAATAGTAATTTCATACAGATTTATGTTGTCCGATTTAGACAATAAAAAACATTTTATAAAACAGTTAGAAAAAACCTCTTTTAAAAACTTAGAACCTCCTTTAAAGTCAATCAAACCATTATAACCAATATGAGTTATGTGATCGACCATCTTAACTTGCATCGTAAGGTTCGGACGACTGAGAGATTTGAACTGGAGCTGTCAAGACACCTGCTTCACTGATCATTTCAGGTTCATCAAACTGTCAAAGATCTTCTTTGAGGAGATGGATTCCTCGGGAGGAGGGTGGGGATCTGAATAATTTGGATACTCAATCATTTCAAACTCAAAATCCTTAGTTTCCTCATGACCAGTTAATGACTCATCTATAGACTCTTCTGTAATTTCCAAGTGAAATTCCTTTTCTTGTTCACTGTGAAACTCTGGTTCTATAGGGTTTGAATACTTGATACAAGCTTCTGCCTCTGCAAGGCGAACCTTCATGGACTTTAACTGTTTCGCATAGATAAATTCTATGGCCTGAATGACTTCTTTAAACTTTTGATTAGAATCTGGTGAAACATCATTCTTAACATCTGAATTGACCGCGTTTATATTCAGAGAGTCCTTCTCCTTCCATTTTTCCATAAAAGCATCAATCAACTCATTGTAAGTTCTAACCTGTTTATCCTTAAGTTTTGTAAACCAATCAAGATCATCATCATCAAAAGATAAGATAAACAATTTCATTCCCACATCTTCATATAAGGCATTGCAACACCATTTATTAAAGCAATGTGAAACTTTCTTAACATGACGTCTAGCATCAACAATATTATTACTTTGAAAACAAGGCAAATTTTCAATTGCTTTTTCTGGAATCAAATGTGGATAACCACTTATTGCAGAGAAATCAATAGGTCTATAAAGATCATCCATTTCTAAGCTAGACCTACTAGAAAAAAGAAAAGTGTAACATAAATGAACTGGGACCCAAAAATTATTAAGGATCCTACGAGAAGAAAGCTTGGCTAACTTCCTCCAAAAACACCTTTGGGTTTAAGGATGAAGCTAAACAAACCGTGAGTTCCTCCTTGCAGAATACTTTGTCAAATTATTTTGAAGTGGAGTCGCCAGATGATCAAGTTTATTATAAACAAACGAGAAGCATCAAACAAAGCAATAAACAAAAGTTGTGTTCTGGAAATAGAAAGATTTATCCTCGACAACGGCGCCAAAAAATGTTTCCGCCTTATACACACCTGGGCTAACGTGGAAGAAACATTCAATCCACTTGGTGTGTCCTTGAGGGCAAGTTTCGAGTCAAGGTGTTGTCATCTGATCCTCAAATCCTCCGTCTAGGCCAACTCCTAGTGAAGCCAAGGGGGGTAGTCCCTATGAAAATAATCTAAGATTCTTTTAAACTAAGAAAGCAAAAGAACTACTTCTAGGAGTTTATTGCTTAAATAAAACAAAGCATTCAACACTTAACATTCATCATCATTTAAGATAATCAATAAACCATTTGTCCATAAGCATGCATATATCAAGAAGGATACAAGATCTGCAAGATCAAAAATATTAGTTAGACAATTGCATGAATGTAGAAGATTACTCACATACATAAAGATAAACCAGTTGTACCAATGCCTTAAAAGGAGTTGTGGGCAATTGTTGATCAAGTGTTTTATTAGGGTAAATTAAAGGTAAAGGTATATTAATGAGAGAATTTTATTTGCATAAAAAAGTGAGTGTTTGTCTAAACTAGATTTGGTTCTTAGAAAAAGTCCCTAAAGTGGAGGTTGAGCAATGCCAAAGATCCAACAGGGAAACCCTCTAATTTTACACACAAGCTCAAGAAAATGTAGGGGGATCCGATAGGGAGAACCCAGATCTCAAAGTTCTGCCAGATAACCTTACAAATCCTCTTACGTTTCCACTAAAGCGAAAATTTCTTATAGGATTTCCCTAATTAAACTACAAACAAGGTTTATTGACTTTGCAAGACTTGAAAGAGATAAACTTTGTAACCTGTTTTGTAACAGAAAAGAGAACTTGCAAGATACATGAAACTTGAAAGAGCTTTGCAAGAAAATAAGAAAAATTAGAACTTACAAAATTTATTGCTAAGTGTGGGAAACACGCATTAAACTGAACATGGATAAAGATTGAAAGTGAATTTTAAACATGCATGCAAAATATGTGTGTTATGTGTGTTAGATTTTCTTAACTTGTATGTGTGTTTGAGATCAAAAGATTAAACATGCCAGAAAGAAAGCCAAACCATGACACAAATCCCCCTAATGGGGATGGAGAAACTGGGCTCAAAAGGCCCGCTTTTATTAAACCTATTACAATGAGAACCGAGTTCTCTTTGAGCTTAACTTTAGAAACTTGGATCCTTATAAGTTTTGGATCTTATGAATTACAAGAAAAACAAGAGAAAAACTTCTTTGATGAAGCAGAAAGCCCCCAGATGCTTCGAAAGCCTTGATTCGCCAAAATCAACGGAATCTCCCCTTGTTTTTGGATGGAGCTGTTAAAAACTAGCAAGCAAAATTGATTAGAAGATGATAGAAAACAATTTAAAAGGCTAATTCAATCTTGGAAAAATTACTCAAAATTTTATGAAAATTTTCTAAGGCAAAAAAGACAATTTTTAGAGACTTTTCGACACTTTTAAAGAACCTAAAGTGAGCTCCTTTAGTTCGATGATTGCTTGCAACTTTTTCAAGGGTCTCCAACTCCACGCCCTTGCATTTAATAATTAAAACAACAAGCATATGACAACTAACTAGCTTGATTTAAATTGCAAAACAAAACAATTATTTAGTTTAAGATTTAAATGAAAATAACCTAGAAAATTGCAAGAAAAATAGTCTAGATCTACTCCTTTAGTTAGAAAGAATTACAACTAGATCTAGAAAATTAAAGCATGCAACATTATATATTCAAGTTAAACTTTTAAAACAAATCTAAACAACATGCAACCAAAGAAATAGAAAGAGAGAAGAATTTTTATGAATTTTTCGGAGTTTTTGCTTGAGCATGGAACATTTGGGCTATGGGGCCCCTTTGATGTGAGGAAGAGAGAGAATATCTTCTTTTCGAACTCCTTGGACAAACAATGGATGCAACCTAGCTCCTTTGCCTCTCCAAGAAAAAGATCTTGCATGCAACACAAAATACCTGCAAATACCTGTATACTTTGTGTTTCCTACACAAAAAACCTCAATAGCACATCAGTTTAAACCAAAACAAAACATGCAATGAAGTATTCAACATAGATAAACAAGTGGATTAAGCAATAAACAAACTAAATAACCCACTCCAATTAGATAATATTATCCCTATGATCAGGCAAGTAAACAATAAACAAATGCAGTATATCAATGTAACATCACCTCATATAAGTCCAACATTCATCCACATATAAGCACCACACACTATAGATGAGCTCCAAAGTCTTTTATTATTCCAATAGCATGAGAAAATTACAACAATGATGTACAAGCTTGCCCAAACTTCAACTTAGAAAAGGAGGAGGGGTAGCCTTGCTTAAATAGCAAGAGAGGTGACATTCCCAAGAGAGGTGCCCATGAGCTAAGGAGGAGATGCGCATAGGGTTAGGGGAGTGGCGCACTTAGTAAAGGGGAGTGGCGCATGGAGAAGTGTGGAGTGAAGTGAGGTGGAAGGGTAGTGGACTAGGGTGAAAGGGGAGTGATGGAGGTGGAAGTGGAGTGGCGAGGGAGTGAACTCGAGTGAGTGGGAGTGTGAGGGCGAGTTGTGGACATTGGGATGTGCATCCTCTCTCCAAATGCGCCACATGTGCTTAGTGGAGTCAAGTCCCTTCATTGGGATCTCCTCCATGCCATGTCACTCTAGTAAAGTCGCCTACCTCTCTAGTAAACTCACCCAAGCTTCCAGTTGACTGGGGACAAAGAAAAAACATGTTTCCAACATGTTCCCCAATTTTCCTAAAAAATAGGAAATTAATTAAATGACCCATTTTTCCGTATTTTTCGAGATAAATTCATTTTTTAGTGAAAATAATCATTTTTTTTGTCTCGAGAGAAAGGAAATAAGGGTTTACATAATACTCTGGATTGGAAAACGACCATAAATATGGCATCTGATAATGTTTTATGCCATATTTTTACAATTTATTGACTTAGAATTAAAAAATTCCATTTTTGCGGGAATTTAATTAATTCACTGAAACATTAAAAAAAACCTATCAAGCCTAGCCGCAACTTCCATAAGACTCAATCAAGATGAGCCAGTATGAGCTCATATACATTCAGACACTAGGCATTGGTTATACCATGCCAAGGCCTAACCACCAGCACATACTCTAGCTCTGGAGTCAGTCTTTTGAGTGAAAAAACTTAGAAATTATTAATCGCCCACAAAGGCAGGCAAAAAATAATTAACAAGTGAAAAAGACACTCTAGAGTACATGCTCGTATTTAGGTCTTAGGTGGCCAATAACCTTATACAATATCTCATACTCAGGTCATTTATTACAATGGTGGAAATGCGGAAAAATGTGGTCTTTTGAAAGACTGGTTGTGTTGCATAATGAAATAATGTACATGTCACTTCATCCGCTTTTTACCGGAGAGGCAAAGGATCTAGGTTGTAAATTACATAATAAAAATAATGTACATGTAAATTACATAATGAAATAACTATGGTACAACATCAATAATTATAAAATGAAACTAAGACATATCAAAAACATCTAAGTACATAGTTACATAATGAATGAAATAACACAAAACTGAAAATACAAGGAGAAGGGTTAGAGATACGTTACAAAGGGTGTCCCTTTGGACACCAAGTTGCCCATCATCTGTAGAAGAGTTTGAGTTGTTGCACATTCCTCGGAATGTTAATGGGTTCTCCATCCAAATGGCTGAGATGGAAAGAATTAGGACCTGCTATTTCCCGAATCACATATGGACCCAACCATAAACTGTCAAATTTGCCATGTTTTCCTGGTTTCTCTCTGCCTTTATCCCATAATAAAACTGTATCACCAATTATGAAGTCTCTCTGCCTTGCTGATTTGTCAAAAGCCTTTTTAACTTTACTCTGACTTTTGCAATTCTGGTTATATGCATTTCTTCTTCTTTTATCTAACTCTATTATCTGATTAACCCTGTTCTGAAATGCATCCTGCTCTGTAGAAAAATCCTGAATTGAATCATAGGTAGGAAGTCTAAGGTGCACTGGCAACCTATCTTCCAAACCATACACTAACTCAAAAGGACTTTTCCCTGTTGCTGATTTCTTAGTAATTCTGTCAGCCCATAATGCATGCTTAATTTTACTATCCTAAGATCTCTTGTTTTCACCAATTATTTTCTTAACTATGGCCACTAAGTTTTTATTACTTGATTCTGCTTGACCATTTCCTTGGGGATAGTAATCTGATGCATGTGACAAAATAATACCATACTTGAAACAAAATGAAGACATTTCTGCTGAACAAAAAGCCTTAGCATTATCTGTCACTATTTTTGAAGGCACCCCAAATCTAGTAATAATTCCATCTTCGAGGAAATCCATGACAACCTTTTCAGTTGTCGACTTAGTGGGAATGGCTTCAACCCATTTGGTGAAGTAATCTGTAGCTGTTATAACCCATGAATACCCATTACTTGAATTATCTTTGAATTTTCCTATGAAGTCCAAACCCCATTGCTGAAAAGGTGCTTCAACCAGAACTGGTTGTAAAGGGAGGGTGGCTAACTTTTGCTTTTCTGTGAAAAGCTGACAAGGCTCACATTTTCTCACAAACTAATGCACATCTGAAAAGATTGTAGGCCAATAATATCCTGCTGTAAGGATTTTGTGTGTAGTAGTTTTAGCTGCAAAGTGTTCACCACAAAATCCAGCATGGAATTCATCCACTAGTTTCTTTGATTCAACGTTATCCACACATCTAAGGATAACCCCATCAGGATTTTTCCATCCTAATCCATCCCTAGTGAGAACATACTTAGAAGATTTTAACCTCAAAGCCCTTTTCTTATGACCCACAAGATGACTTGAACAAGTAAGATTTTTAAGATAGAAAATAATATCTGCATACCACTCTACTTGTTCAAGCTTTAATAAATTAGGGGAGATTTCTTGATCATAATTTTGGCAAACCATACCCAAGGCCTTTTCATTCCCTTCAGTTAACATTTTAGCTAAACTGCTGAAGGCCAAAACTGTCTTGTAGAACCAGTAAGTCTTCAAAATGGTAGCACCATCAGGTGCATATCTTCATGGTATATGGAGTTGACCCCCTAGTTGAATAGGTGGTCAACAGGCTGAACTCTGAACTCTGTCATATGAGCACTGACTGCTCAATCTCTGGCGGCTCATTAGGAAATCCATCTTGTGCAAACTGGTGGATAACAGATCCATCCGAGCTTTTTATTTATATAGAGAGTTATGCCCTTGTGTTTGGTTGTGAACCAAAATAGGGAGACATAAAAAACTGCATATACATGAGCTGGAATCTCTATAGAAACAAGGCTGAAATCTGAAATATCATGGTGGAGATGGTCCACAATATCAAGATCATGCCCAAGATGGCACACACCATTACAACATTCCTCTATCCAAAGTTGGATTTAGGGTTGAAATAGATTTCTTGAGGACATGGTATTTCTTCAAAAATTGGAAGAGTATCTTCAAGTCTCGAACTTTTAGACTTCTCCACTACAACGTAATCTTGAAATAGGCATGAAGACAAATTACAATATGAATTTCCAAATCTAGAAAATGATTTCTGAGTGCATGTAATGGATTGCTGGTCCATGTGTGAAGGCTGAAAATTTTTGTAACATATGTCTACATGTTTATCTTGCTGGCCCATACATTTTCCAGCATACAAATGACTATTTCCAGCTTGAAATTTACATGAAAATTCATCAATATCAAAAGATGAAAGTGGCTAAAAAATTCTGAATATAAATGTTCACAAATTGGAAACATGATATATACAAGCCTTCAACTAGAAAATACATCTCCTAGTGGGACCCCTGTCTATATTTTATAAATAATTGGGCAAAGTGACATAACAATACTTGCTCAGGGGTTTGCAACTCTTTGTAGGCTTTTGAAACTCAGTTGGGCCATATTTTGGGTCAACACCCTGTTATATGGAAAGTAAAATAAAGACAATAAAAATAAACATGAAGTAATCTTGATATACAGAATAGAGCAAAATTTCAGCTAATTATACGTGCATATGATCAAACAATAAATGAAAGCTAGTAAAATAACACAACACAATGCAATAAAACACATAGCATGCCCTAAACTAGGCTAAGCATGACCGAATCAGGTGCTGGTTGGAGAGAAAGGAGTAAGAATCTGTCCATCAATCGGTATAGATAATCTTTCTCCATCAGGGCTGGTCAAGTAAAATGAGTTCTTCTCAGTCTTTCTTTCAATAGTTCCAATTTCTAGAATAATTTCTGTATTTCACTAAAAACTCGA
>JASDQU010881023.1:43912-58556 GCA_032191745.1 Picea mariana
TTACAACTGTTTCTTAGTATCCTTTTGATGCAAGTTAATTTGATTATATATATATCGTGGTGAATGAATGTTCATGTTTATTTTCAGTTTAATGGTTAATGGTTTGATGAAGCAATAAACTCCTAGATTTCATTTTCTTGTACTTAGCTTAAAAGCCTTAGTATTTTTGTTAGGGACTACCCCCCTTGGCTTCGCTAGGAGTTGGCCTAGACGGAGGAGTTGAGGATTAGGTGACAGCACCTTAACTCTCACTTGCCCCCAAGGATACACCGAGTGGATTGAAGATTTCTTCCACGTCTCCCAAAGGTGTGTATAAGGCGGCAACAGTACCAAATATTCACTTTTTGCAGGTCACCAAGGATTTGAAGAAACAAATTTCAGATCTGGAAATTTGCTTATTCAACCAACATAAGCCTCCAATAATTTTTTGTTTTCATTTCCTTTCTTTCCATTTGATTTGAAGCAAATTTATGTTCTGAAATAATCATATAAATCTACTTTTTATGTTCATATTTTCACTATGAAAATTTATGTTTTGCATATTAATAGAAATTACTAAGTTTCGAGTGTTTTTGCAGCATTTCCAGCAAGTTTTTGCTTGTTGTTTTTTGCAGATTATTGCCAAATCAAGGGGAAGTGCTGTTCATTTTGAGCTTCAAAGAACTCCAAGAAAGCCTCCTAAGTCTTGGGTATCAAACCCCTTTATTTCCCCTCTCTTCTAAGCATTGTAAGCAGCCCAAGAGAGTCTCTTGGGCTTGCATTCTTTTCCATTAAGTTAAAATCTATATTGTAAATTAGTTAGGCGCCTACCCCTTGCAAAGTGGTTTGGCTATGCCAATCCATGCAATATCGTAAGGCTAGATCATTTAATTTTTCCGTTTTGTTTTTCCTTTGTTTGCCCCACATCTCGCTTAAAGAGAAGGTTGTGTGGCTAGTTTAACTATTTCCAATTAAGCTATTTCTTTTACATTTCACCCCTTGGCACAAAATCGGTAGTCTTGTCCTCCTATTTGTGCCATTGTTGTGAGGTTTTTTTTTTTTTGTTTGTTAATTTGTGCGAGACCTGTTGGCTACGCGATTAACCTGTGGCTTGAGAAACCGCGACTCAGGGGCATCTAAGCCGTTAAAATCACCCGGGGATCGCACCCGGCCTGAGCCACACCAACCCTTAACATGGTTGGATTTTTTGTCCCCGCAGGTTTCGAACCGGTGACTTTAACATCACGGAGTGGCTTAACAACACACTCCGTCACCAACTATCCTACACCTCGGGGACGCCATTGTTGTGAGGTTGTCTAGTCATTCAATTTACATTATTTTTCCCACCTTTGTCCTTACGGCAAAGTTGTGTGGCTAGGCCATTGTAAATTCATATTTCAAGTTCATTATTGTAATTTATTAATTTGTGTCCACACCTTGCATTGTGCTTGGCTATGCCAACCTTGCAATATCATGAGGCTAGTTTAGTCTTTTGGAATTTTCTTAAAACAAATCTAGATTAATTAGGCTAGTTTAGTTTGATTTTGCTTTTGAAAGTAACTTAACTTGTGCCCCACCCGTACTTCGTATTTCTTTCCCTTGCCACTTTGGATTTGGGAAAGAAAGAAAGGGAAAGGGATTGTGAGGCTAGTTTAATTAGGCACTCAGTCATTTCATTCTTTCAATCACCAAAATAGGGTGACTTGGGAGGCTACTTGAGGTTGAAGTCGGGGATGTCTTCATGGCACTACGTGTCCCTCTTGTTGAGCGCCCAAGCATTTTGGATCTTACCTGGGGAGCTAGGGAAGGACCTTGTTTTTCCTTCTTTTTGAGCGCCCAACATTTCCTTTTGGTTGAAGGGGTAGGGACTTGGGTAGTCACATAGTCTAGGCTTGCATCTCTCACACCCTAATTCCCCCTAATTTAAGAGACTTAAAATTGATTAAAATTTACCTACACACTACATTCACTACATTTGCACTTTTTCAGTTATTTTACTTTTCAAGTTGAGAAACTTTACTTTCAAAGCAATTTACTTTCCAAGTTGAGCAACTTTACTCTGAAGGCAATTTACTTTTCAAGTTGTTACTTTTCCAAGCATTTTCAATTCCATGCTATCTCATTTATTGTGAATATCTTTAAGAGTTGAGGTATCATTGTTCATGGTTTGAATGCTTTCTTTCATTTTGGATTAGTTCTTTAAAGCTAAGCTATTTCATTCTTCAATTCATTGTGTAAATAGTTTACGTTGTATTTCATTTTGTAGATTATCTTGTAATTGTGTAATTGAACTTTGGGTATGTTTTAGGCACTGGTCTGTTTTTGTATCTTAAAAAAGGGATTTGCTGGTCATTTGAAAAGTTGCATTTTGCTTTTGCTTGTCATTTGGTTGGGCATCCTTAAAAAACCAATTTAACTCGTAGATCACTAATTCAACCTTAACATAGTTAAGTAGGGTCTACCCCCCTTGGCTTCCCTAGGAGTGAGCCTAGACGGAAGCAGTCCATATCGAGGTGACAGTGGGTTTGGACTTGGGTTTGTGCCTCCAAGGACACACCAAGTGGGTTGGAGACTTCTTCACGCTTGTAGGTGTGTATAAGGATGATAACATACCTCATTTCATGGGAAGAAGGGGTTGAAGGCCCAGAGGGATTGTTGTTGGCTAAAAAGATAAAAGCTTATATATATAAACCTTCCAAATGCTTTGCCCAGGGATCCCCTGAGAAAACAATGAAATGCTTCTCTGTAAGAAAAGGGGGACCTACAAAATAAATGATAATGAATGCTTAAGGGGTTAGTTGGAGGATGGAAGGTCTCATCATGAGTCAGCCTATCATGATCATGGGTATTTAGCGGTATGATATTACCATCATCTGGTCACCAAGCTAGGGTAGTGGCTCTCAGTTACACAACTGAGAGAAGGGGGGTCTCATCACAAGTCATCCTTCTCATTTCCGCGAGGTATTTGTGAGTGACAATGTCATTATCTGGACACCACGCCAGGACAGTGGCCTTCAACTCATTCCTTAAAACATGAAAGAAATAAAGAATGGCAAGAAGATGGGCTTGGAAAAAGTGCATTGAGTTGACTGCCTATTCAACCAGGGGGTCAACTCCATGTGTCATGAAGATATGCATCATCAGATGCTAGTGTGTCGAAGACAGTTTGGTTCTACTGAGCAATTTATGCCTCCAGCACAAAATTTTGTAAATCGAATTTACGCACCCCTGCGTGGGTTAATAATGTAATAGGTCTACATGGATCATAGTTAGGTCAGGTACCTTGTGATGTTTTTATTGGGAGAGTTCTTTCCACCGAGGGTTTTTTATCCTCAGGTTGTCAATTGGGCTTTTCGGCCTGGTTGATTTCCCTTGAGTTTTTCCCTCACACTTGCAATAATTCCTCCAAAGTGGTGAACGACATTCTAATGGTCTCATCCTCTAGTAGCTTTTGTTTAGGAATGATGTAAATGACCATGTAAGACATTGTAGAAAGTTTTGCGGAATTTCGTCGAGTCTAGATAGGTTTTTTTTAATTAATTAAATTTAATTAATTTTCCGAAGGTTGGGATTTTAATTATTTAATTAATTAATTGTTTTTGAGCAATTATTGTAAAAACTAGGTCCTTAGGCTTTTGATAGGGGTATTTGTGCTCAAATAAAATGGAAAGGCACCCCCTACACCCTTGGACCAAGTTTCAGCTCAGTCGAACAGGTTTTGCTAGCCATTTGTCTACCCAGAGTCAGAGTCGATCAAAACAACATTTTTTATTGCTAAGTCAAAAATGTATTTTTTTGTAAAAATGAGTTAATGAGTTGATGTAAAGATGGAAAAGGGCAAGAAAGGACATCCCTAACCTACCCAAACCACCTTACAACCTTTATACACCCCCTCAACTCTTCACTCCCTCTTTTCCTCACGCCCCCTCGGGAGATTTATGCCCCCTTTCACACATAAACCATTGAAACATCATTTAAGTGTGTTGTGGGCCCCTCACTCATGAGGTGCATCCTTCCTAGCCTCCCACATCATCATCCCGTGGACCCCACATGCCAACTCACTCATTCCACCTCATCTATCCTCACCAAAACCCTAGATGGTGCGCCCCTCTTCTAGAAACTCCCTCATTGCTTGGATTTGCAACACTTGGCATCCATCCAAGTGCCTTCACTTTGCCTCTTGAGCTATAAATAGAGCCCTCTTCCTCTCATTTCATTATCATTCTTTGAGCTAGTGTTACTATACTGAAATTTCGCCCCACTCTCTTGCTCTTGCCATCTTGCATCATTTCATTTTCTCTTGAGAGTCTTGGAGCAACTTGTTGCTGCAACACTCTCCCATTTGGATTAATAAAAAACTTTGGAGGACTTTGGAGTAACCAAGAGTAGTCTGGTTTGCTTCTTCAATGTGAGGTGACTTGCTGATTTTGGCACATTGTGTAGTGTTGAGTAGATCTTTGGTGAAGTAGTTTGCTAGGGTGGTTCATCAATAGTATTGTTGTTGATCTATATATGTTTGGATAGCTGGTAGTGTGAAGTATTTCATGTTCTTAGCTTGTTCATGCAAATTATCTATTCGTATGCCTCACTTGTGTTGAAGTTTTATAGGTTTGTTTCAAGGGGATTGTTGGGATAGCCTCAAGGAGAAGTCTTCCCTCAAGGCCCATTCAAACTTCAAGCTTTTTGTAGTCTGATTTTCTGTTTACATTTCACCTATATTTCAGTTAGATAGCCATCTTAGATAGGTCACATAATTTCAACTTTACTTGGAGATTTTTATGTGAGATATTTCTGCGTAAAAACCAAAAAAATTTCGTAACTTTGTTGTGTTGTGCAGCATTTCTTGCAAGCATTTGCTTGCTGGTTTTTGCAGGTTCTTACCAGAAACAAGGGGATATGCTGCTCAAATCCATCCATACAACACTTCAAAAGCTTCCTCACTAGTTGGGTAACTTCTCTCTTCTATCTCCCATCTTTTCTAGCATTGTAGCAAGCCCTCAGGAAGTTCCCTTGAGGCTTGCATTCTCTTGTATATTTTCAGCTTTGTATCTTAATTTCTTGCAAGTTATTATTGCCTACACCTTGGGAGAGTGATTGGCTAAGCCAACCCCCCAAAATCGTTGGGCTAGAAGATAGATTTCCTCTTGAAGCATTCTTTATTTCCTGCCCCACTTGTCCACAAGACAAGGTTGTGTGGCTAGCATAGTCTAATAATTGTTATATTTTCTTTTACAACCCTCTTTGGCACAATATTGGTAGGCTTGACCTCCACCTTGTGCCATTGTGAGTGGTTTGCCTTTTCCAAGTTTTGCTTAAGATTTAATTGCCTACACCTTGGGAGAGTAACCCCCAATATCGTATGGCTAGATTAGTGATGTGATGATAATGTGCTAATGGTTAAATGATTTGCAATCTTTTATGGTTTTTGTCATGCATTCACTAAATCGTAGCCTAAGCCTTTGAGGCACAAATCTTTTATTTGCTTTAAGTCTCTTATATCTCAATACATAATACACACATAGTCAAGTAGATATCTTAAAGCAATCCTTTATTTTGTGCAAGCTTATTGTGTTTCAAGTTCTCATCTTACTTGGCAAGTGAATGGTGTATGGTTGAGTCTATTTTCAGCAATTACTTAAATCTTTAGCTTGCTTTCCTCATGGAATAGCTTATGTTATTGAATGGTCAGAATCTCAAGTGTTGTTCCATTTGGCAAGTTGTTCTTGCCGTCTTCATAGCACATCTTTTTCATATACTTAACACATGTTATGGGCTATCAAATGATAACGTAAATGCCTCTATATTTTTCAGCTTCTATTTGCAAGTTCATATGTGTTTACATGCTGCAATTTCATAAGTTGTAACACATTCACAACAGTCACTTTAAGTTTCGGTTTTGGGCATAAATCACAATTTTTGGGCACCTAAAATTCATCTAAAACACTCATAACACATTTTAAGACTTACCCATAAATCATAATAACATTTTAGACCAACTAGGACAACCTAATTCCACCATCTTCACCATCTAAAATGGGGATTGAGAAGGGCAGCGGGCGGTAGTGGTAGGGGACTGTCTCGTGGCGCACCAGGTGTGTGTCCTTCCCATGAAAACCCAATTCTTTGGGCTGACTGTGACAGCTAGGGTGCGCCTCGTTGACTTACTATCTTGAGCATCCAGCAACCATTTGGCAATAAGAGGAGGAGGATTAAGGTTCAACACCTAGTTAGGGGAGGGCAAATAAAATTTATCAAATCTTTAAACAACTCCTAACCACTTAGTCTCCTAGACAATCTTTACTTTGGCATATCTTTTGATGGTTGTTTGGAAGTCTATTTTGCAATGACATTTACATTTCTCAACCTATTATGCAATCTTGTGGTTTGAATATATAAGTGTTATATCTCTTGAGCATTGATTTTCCAAGTACTTACATCTCTTATTTTATGCTTTTTATGGTGTGATTCAACAAGAGATAGTGCATCCATTTGGAGGCATCATCTTGTTGAGTCTTGAGTGCTTTAGTGGTTTCCATTGAAAAGCAGTCCAATCCTTATTGGGGCATGCTTGGCTTTATGTGAATGATTTAAATGGTTTGAATATCTTTTGCTCACATTCAAAGCACTTGTTATTATTGTGCATTTGTATCTTGTATCCTTGTAGCGTTTCTTATTCTTTGTGTAAGTAATTGTATCTTTGTTGTGGAATGGTTGTAATCTAGTTTTACTTGTAATCTTTTGTAATTGAACCCCCTCAAAACTTAGTTGACCCCTTGCCCAACCTTTAGGCACTAGTCTTAGTTGACCTAGAGAAAGGTTTGCTTGTCATTGAAAATCTTGCACTTTACATTTGTTGCCTTAGCATCATAGGTTATTTTTCCCCTTAACCTTTAACAAATTAAAACCAACTCCTAGAACTTCAAAGTTAAATCACATCTAGTAACTAGGGTCTACCCCCCTTGGCTTCCCTAGGAGTAAGCCTAGAAGGACGAGGTTCCAGTCAAGGTGACAGTGTGGACTGTGAACCTAGGCATTGTGCCTCCAAGGACACACTAAGTGAGTTGGACTTTGCTCACGTTTGCAAATGTGTATTAGGATGACAACACATTGCAAACGAAGGTGCCACAGACCCTCTACAAAGGCACTCATAAATGAGACAATACAAGCCCTTGTATGTCATGAAACTCATCAACCTCTGAAGTCTAAACCCCTTCCACCTCATCATCCACTACATAACCTTGAAAGGCCATCCTTGGGAGCATCCCCTAGGGCTTTGGTCTACCCAATAGGACTCCTATGAAACCCCTACCATACTTAAACTCGATCAATTGTATAGGGTTTTTGAGCATTTGTTTGATTTGATGAGGTAGTTTTGATGCACATGTTTAGGTGCCTTGCTTATTAGATGTGGTTTACACTTGTCATGATATCTTTGACTTGAGATCTTTAGAGGGTGTACACTTTTGTTTTGCATGACCTTGCTTCGTGGCCAGTTTGGGAGAACAACCCTAGTTTGGGCTTCCATGGGGCAAGAAGCCCACCGGATGGATACCTAGGGCCCACATGCCAGATGACAGAGACGTGCCTTTGGAGGCCTAGAAGACATCATGACGGACCTAATCTAACCCCTACCACCCAAACAACTTGCCTAGGAGAGGCAAAACGTCACCTCCTTGAGGGTTGACGTCATGAGGGGGATAGGGTTTGGTGGTGTGGAGTTACACATTGACACTTGGCATATGTTCACTGGATGAGGCATGGAGAAGACTTAGCACATGATGAGGAGGCTCCAAGAGCCCCAACGACTTCCACATCTTCTCCAACAACTTGTTCAAGTGACAAAACATCCCCTAAAGGGGTGACATCATCTTGTTCTAGGGTTTCTTTTGTGTAAAAGTGAATTTTAAGATGAATTGTTTAATATTATGTTGATGCAAGGGGTAAGATAAGAGTTGTTGACCCCTTATCTTATGTTTTACCCTTGCTAAGTGGAAAAACTATGTGATAGACATTTTGTATAAATAGAAATCATGAAATCTCATTTTAAATCATAACTCTCCCATTGTGAAGAGCTAAGACTGAAATTTTCGCTAACTTGAAGCTTTTTGTTCTCTTGTGCTATGGTATGGTGCTTTCTTTGGTTATGGACTACATCATGATGATGCGCTAGCTCTTGGAGGTCTTTTCTAGCTATTTGTGGTGGTTTATCTTGGCATGTTATGCTTTATCTTGTTGCTATTTGGATTGGTAAGAAATTTTACTTGTTGCTATCATTTGTAATTCAAGCTCAAGGTTGATTTTTGCTAAGGCTAGGTAGGGAGTATAAGTGCATACACCCCTACTTTAGCTCCACCATAATTTTAAGCATAGAATTATTGTTTGCAAGGGTTTGCTAAGGAAGTATAAGAATATACACCCCTTAGTTTAAACCCTAGCTAGGTTACTTGCCTTGGGGAATAAGAGGATTTATACCCCCAAGAATGAAGTAGCTCTAGCTCTTTACTTTTGACCCCATTAACCCATTAATCAAAGGCAGTAGTCGTTGCATTGGAGAAATAAAACGTTGCATTGGTAAACGTAAAAAGTTGAAGTTGAAGTTCTCTCACTTGGATATTGTTCCTTGAGCCCTAGGCCATCTTGCCTCATTGAGGCATCCTCCTTCACGAACTAAAACTTGCTGCTGTAATAAAACTAACCTACAGCCATTAGGGCTGCAGAATTCTAATCCTCTAAACCTAGATAACTCCTAAACTAACCCTAGAAACTTGCTAAAACTTTTCCCTAACAAACTACTAACCTAAGCGCATCTTTTAGGCTAATTTAGTGTGATTTTCATTGGCTGAATTTTGTGTTATAAGGCTTGGTTTGCTACAGCCATAAGGCTGATAAATATCACTGCAGTAAACTTTTTGTGACAGCCTTGCTTTTATGCTAAAGTCTTGCTCTTTCATTCTTGAGTTGAACTAGTCTTTACCAGCTTGTCTCTTGCTTATTCAACTAGACCTTTAGCACTTATTTTGCAGCTCTTATTATCTTTTATATGCTGATATATATCACTAATTGTTGTTGCAATTAGGGACAGCAAGCTTAACTTGCTTGTCCACGTAACATATTTCATTGTATACTTGGCTTTCATTGTGTCTCAGGCAGGTATTTTCTCTTGGCAGGTCACTAAAAGCATTGGCAACCCTAAACCTTTCCCAAGACTCGTTTCCAAGTGCCCTTCTTCATCTAGAAACTTAACCTTTAGGGGCATCCATTCATACATCTCAGTTTCCATCTCAACCCCCCTAGGGTCACCAGGATTCCACCCTTGAGGTGACTACCTCACCTCTAAAGTGACGGTAACACCTTCCAAAGGTGACAGTGGGTAGGTGATCTCTAAGTTGTCGCCAATTGATGGTTGGGTCGGGCTTTGCCTAGCCTACAACTTGTGCAATAACAAGGCTTTAGAAGGGAGTCTTTTTTGGGAAGAGCACTTTTACAGGTAGTCTGAAAAGGACAATTTTGGCCAAGAGCAGTGTCCATACTTCCGTGGATTTGGGTTGAGTTGGCATCCACACCTTGTCAAGATAGTTCAGTGTATGTGGTGAGGATTTTCGAGCAATCAAGTGTTGTTACTAACTGATACTGTTGTTTTTCCTTCTGCTATCAAGTCCAGTGCTGGTATATTGCTGGAATTTTTTCTGTTGATAGTACGAAATCTACTGTTGCTGGTACAATTATTATGATTGTTTGTTTTGTGTTATTGCTGCTGTTAGTTTTAAATTTCCAGATTTTTCTTTCTAAAATAAACTAAAAAAGACAGATTCCAAGTTAGAAAAACAACATTGGATGTATGTCAGATTTATGTTAAAAAAAATGTAAATGCTTTCCAAAATGTTCTCATATACTTTGTAGCATGTTTTCCATGTAAAAGAAAGTAAGAAAATGACTGCAAGAAAGGTTGTAAAGAAACCATAAAACTAACCAGATGATTAGGCCATAGCTGGCGAAGCAAGTGATCATACCGACCTCCAATAGCCAATAAAACCCCATCAGAAAGAGATCCATGATTACTCTCTTTTGGCAAGTATATCTGTTAAAAAAATGGATACTTTTTATATTAATAAATGCAAATTAGTTTTCAAAGAGAAAAAGGCAATGCTAGGATGAAAATTCAAACATTTCCTAGCTCACAACATTCAAAGTTCAAAATGATTAAGAAAACGTGTTTCCTCCCAACAGAGTAAGAAATATACATGAATAAATAGGCATGCAGTCATTAAACAGAGGAAAAGCGGGAAGATTCAGTCCAAGATTAATACACTGTGATTGAATTTCAGTGTGATTGTGATCCAGACACAAAGGTTCAAGGAGAAGACGAGTCTATAAGGAAAGTAATTTAAATTGAAATTTGTTTATTTACTGAAGAAGGGTTATTTATAAATCTTACAAAGGCATAGAGTTTATTGTGAGAAACGGATTAAAAGAAAGAAGACTCATGCCAAGTTGCCATGGATTCCTTAAAGAACATGACTCATGCATTAATGCTAGAATACGGCACTATCAAATCCAACTATCACTCCATCTTTTTTGGCTGAATGAATTTTCTGCCAAGTGACAAGAATCAAGCTTCCATTGCACCGCCCATATCACGAGATGCCAAAGGTGCCAAACTGGTTTGCAATTGCCAAAGTAAAGTCAACGACCTCACTCATGTAGAGAGTGTTGACTACCTATTTCAACTAGGTGTCAACGTCATGTACCATGAAGACATATACCTTGTACCATGACCAAGATGAAGACCTATGACACAACAGAGAAATCCTGTTAATGTTTAAGCCATTATTATAGATGTTTCCATTTCATTAGATAACAATAGCATAATCCAAGATCAATGAGAAATACACAATCACAAGAGACACAACATTTATCCTGGGAAACCCTCTAGGGGAAGAAAACCCAGCAAAAACTTCCTTAATATAGATAGCCAATACAATGCCAAGAGATCTCTATGCTAAAATAGAAAGTCCAATCTAAGATATGTGCAACTCTCTTTCTCCTTTGCCAGTAATAGATCAGAACTTGTCTCTCAAACTGAGCAAGTGAGTTGTGTCTAAGTGAGGCACTAACCTCCTTTATTTATACAAGTCTGGCACATGTGAAGTGTCTCTTCATTGGCAAGGCCGACTTCTCAAACTGGTGGGTAAACCCACCTTTATTATATTTCTAGGCCTCTTTATTAACTGTTGGGACCGACTTCTTATTCTGCCTATTATAATTGTCTTTTGACCAATCCGCAAAAGGGGATTTGGTCCTATTATAATAACCGACACGATCAATCCACAATGGGGATTGATCCTATGAATAATTTATCAATAATAATAAGAATACTCTTTGCAGTTACAATATTTCAACACTCCCCCTTAACAAGAAGGGTATTCTTCAGCAGCATCATGCGAGAGAGAGAGGACAACATCATCAACAGCATCAAGTGGGAGGACAACATCATCAATATCATCTTGGCTGGCGTATCTATAAATCATCGGAAGTTTTCTTCATCGCCAGCATCACCATTCTCAAAGGAATGCCATCATCATCTGCATCAATATGTATTAGTATAAAAACTGATACATCATCATCATCACAGCACAAGGCTATCTCATACAAGACTAGCTTTACGTCACAGCTATCTAGCCGGAAGCTCAGTGCTAGTCTCATCTAATCATCTTTCTTTGCGTCTGACAACTAGGTCAAAAGCAAGGAACATCTCATCTTGCTTTACGTCTGACAACTGGGTCAGAAACAAGGCACATCTCATCTTGCTTTACGTCTGACAACTGGGTCAGAAGCAAGGAACATCTCATCTTGCTTTATGTCTGACAGCTGGGTCAGAAGCAAGGAACATCTCATCTTGCTTTACGTCTGACAACTAGGTCAGAAGCAAGGAACATCTTTGCTTTACGTCTGACAACTAGGTCAAAAGCAAGGAACATCATCTCATCTTGCTTTACGTCTAACAATTGGGTCAGAAGCAAGGAACATCTTACTTTACATCTGGAAACTAGGTCAGAAGCAAGGAGCATCATCTCATCTTGCTTTACGTCTGACAACTAGGTCAAAAGCAAGGAACATCTTGCTTTACATCTGACAACTAGGTCAGAAGCAAGGAACATCATCTCATCTTGCTTTACGTCTGACAATTGGGTCAGAAGCAAGATGCACTTCCTGCTTTACGTCACAACCACAAGGTCGGAAGCAAGGAATATCTCATCATAGCAACTACTCCCCCTTTCGAGGAAGGTCCTTTTGGACTATGCCAAGCTTATCTCGGAAGTATTCAAATTTTACACGAGATAGAGGCTTGGTCAACACGTCAACAACTTGTTCATCCGTGCTAATGTACTGGAGCTTCAAGGCTCCTCTCTGTACCATGTCGCGGATGTAATGATAACGGATCTCTATGTGCATCGATCTGTCGTGGAATACAGAATTCTCTATCATCTTTATGCAGCTCTGGTTGTCACATAGAATCATGGTTGCTCTCATCTCCAAGTCAAATAAGTCAGTCAACAACTTTCGAAGCCATATAGCTTCGCAGCTAGCAGAACATGCAACAATGTATTCCGCTTCCGCTGTGCTGAGAGCAATACTAGATTGCTTCCTACTATGCCACGAGATCATAGCTGATCCCAAACTGAAACAGCATCCTGAAGTGCTCTTTCTATCAAAAACACTTCCTGCCCAATCTGCATCAGTATATCGACTCAATGTGAAGTTATGATCTCCATCATAGCTGAGACCATAATCAATTGTACCTTTGAGGTACCTCATCACATGTTTTGCAGCCACTAGGTGAACACGTCTAGGTTCTACCAGGAACTGACTCAAGGTGTTCACGGAAAAACAAATGTTTGGTCTGGTGTTCGCCAAGTACATCAGCGATCCAATAATCTGTCTATACAATGTGGCATCAATCAATTTTGACGACGTATTGACCAACAACTTCAGCTTTGCTTCCATGACTGTATTCATGGGCTTACATACTAGCATGTCGAATCTCTTTAAGATTTCGATCGTGTACTTCCCTTGGTTAAGGAAGATCTTCTTAGGACTCTTCCATACCTCAAGACCTAAGAAATAATGCATTAGGCCAAGGTCTTTCATTTCAAATTCAACGGCAAGTCTCTTTTTACATTCAGCGATGAGCTTTTCTTCTCCAGTTAAGAATAAGTCATTCACATATAGCAGTAAGATTACTGGCTCATTATTCATAATTTTGAACTAGAGATTTGAGTCTACTTTACTCTTGGTAGAGCCTAAGCTCGTCAAGAAACTGTCTATATGGCCATACCAAGCTCTAGAAGCTTGCTTCAATCCGTATAAGGCTTTCTTCAATCTACAAACATGAGACCTCCTGTTTTCAACCTCAAATCCTTGAGGTTGCTCTATAGACACTTTCTCTTCGATGACACCGTTTAGGAAAGTTGTCTTCACGTCCATCTGGTGCAACTTCCACTTCATCTTAGCTGCAAGAGCTATGATGGTCTTGATCGAAGTGTATCTGGCCACAAGAGCGAATGTCTCTTTATATTCAATGTCTTCCTTCTAGAAAAAGCCATGAGCGACAAATCTTGCTTTATACTTCTCAATACTTCCATCAACAACATGTTTTATTTTGAAGAGCCATCTGGAAGATACCACATCTTTGTTCTTCGGTCTGGGAACTATTTCCCATACTTCGTTCTTCATTATGGATTGGTATTCCTCTGTCATGGCATCTGCCCATTCTTTCCTCTGTATGGCTTCTTCAAAACAGATAGGCTCCTCTTCTAGGAGATCACACATCAAAGCTGTATAACTGGAGAATGGCTTTCGTCATTTCACCTGTCTCGTGGTTCCTTGGGGAACACCGTACTTCTCTCCATCTTGAATAAGCTCTCTAGCCCAGGCTGGCTTTCTTTTATAGAGGATCGTCATCTAAGGAGGTTCTTGTACTTCTACTATATCATGGTCTTCTAGAAGTTCCTCATCAGGGGAAGTTTCGACTTCCCTCACTAGTCTTGCAGCTCTGGGAACCTCCCTTATTGCAGTATTGGGGATTACGGGTTCCTCTTCACATACCTGTTCAAGCTGGCATATTTTAGATTTCTTGAGCACTGCATCTTCATCAAAGGTCACATCCCTGTTGATTTCAATGTGATGTTGACCTGGTATATAGATCCTGAAGGCCTTGGAGACCTCACAGTGTCCCACAAATATTCCCTTCTTTCCTGAAGGGTCCAGCTTGTTTCTCTTTTCTTTAGGTATATGAATACACACTGGACAACCAAATATTTTGAGATGGCTTACCTCTGGCTTCTTTCCGATGAACATCTCTTCCGGTGTCTTGAGCCCAAGTGCACTATGGGATAATCAGTTCTGCACATAAACAGTTTCCATTGCTGCTTCGGCCCATAAGCACATAGGAAGATCTTGATCATGGATCATAGTCTTCACAGCTTCCAATATGGTTCTGTTCTTCCGTTCAGCTACACCGTTTTGTTGGGGATTATAGGGAGTAGTGAGTTCCCTCTTGATTCCAACATCTTTGCAGAAGTTCACAAACTCTTTTGAGGTATATTCTCCTCCATTATCTGACCTGAGTATCTTGATCTTTCTTTCAGAAAGGTTCTCTATCAAG
>JASDQU010881023.1:63722-78678 GCA_032191745.1 Picea mariana
CAATCCAATAATCTGTCTATACAGTGTGGCATCAATCAATTTTGACGACGTATTGACCAACAACTTCAGCTTCGCTTCCATGACTGTATTCATGGGCTTACATTCTAGCATGTCGAATCTTTTTAAGATTTCGACCGTGTACTTCCCTTGGTTAAGGAAGATCTTCTTAGGACTCTTCCATACCTCAAGACCTAAGAAATAATGCATTAGGCCAAGGTCTTTCATTTCAAATTCAACAGCAAGTCTCTTTTTACATTCAGCGATGAGCTTTTCTTCTCCAGTTAAGAATAAGTCATCCACATATAGCAGTAAGATTACTGGCTCATTATTCATAATTTTGAAGTAGAGATTTGAGTCTACTTTACTCTTGGTAAAGCCTAAGCTCATCAAGAAACTGTCTATATGGCCATACCAAGCTCTAGAAGCTTGCTTCAATCCGTATAAGGCTTTCTTCAATCTGCAAACATGAGACCTCCTGTCTTCAACCTCAAATCCTTGAGGTTGCTCTATATACACTTTCTCTTCGATGACACCGTTTAGGAAAGTTGTCTTCACGTCCATCTGGTGCAACTTCCACTTCATCTTAGCTGCAAGAGCTATGATGGTCTTGATCGAAGTGTATCTGGCCACAGGAGCGAATGTCTCTTCATAGTCAATGCCTTCCTTCTAGGAAAAGCCATGAGCGACAAATCTTGCTTTATACTTCTCAATACTTCCATCAACAGCATGTTTTATTTTGAAGAGCCATCTGGAAGATACCACATCTTTGTTCTTCGGTCTGGGAACTATTTCCCATACATCGTTCTTCATTATGGATTGGTATTCCTCTGTCATGGCATCTGCCCATTCTTTCCTCTGTATGGCTTCTTCAAAACAGATAGGCTCCTCTTCTAGGAGATCACACATCAAAGCTGTATAACTGGAGAATGGCTTTCGTCATTTCACCTGTCTCGTGGTTCCTTGGGGAACACCGTACTTCTCTCCATCTTGAATAAGCTCTCTAGCCCAGGTTGGCTTTCTTTTATGGAGGATCGTCATCTAATGAGGTTCTTGTACTTCTGTCATATCATGGTCTTCTAGAAGTTCCTCATCAGGGGAAGTTTTGATTTCCCTCACTGGTTCTGCAGCTCTGGGAACCTCCCTTATTGCAGTATTGGGGATTACGGGTTCCTCTTCACATACCTCTTCAAGCTGGCATATTTTAGATTTCTTGAGCGTTGCATCTTCATCAAAGGTCACATCCCTCTTGATTTCAATGTGATGTTGACCTGGAATATAGATCCTGAAGGCCTTGGAGACCTCACAGTATCCCACAAATATTCCCTTCTTTCCTGAAGGGTCCAGCTTGTTTCTCTTTTCTTTAGGTATATGAATAAACACTGGACAACCAAATATTTTGAGATGGCTTGCCTCTGGCTTCTTTCCGGTGAACATGTCTTTTGGTGTCTTGAGCCCAAGTGCACTATGGGATAATCAGTTCTGCACATAAATAGTTGCCATTGTTGCTTCCACCCATAAGCACATAGGAAGATCTTGATCATGGATCATAGTCTTCACAGCTTCCAATATGGTTCTGTTCTTCCGTTCAACTACACCGTTTTGTTGGGGATTATAGGGAGTAGTGAGTTCCCTCTTAATTCCAACATCTTTGCAGAAGTTCACAAACTCTTTTGAGGTATATTCTCCTCCATTATCTGACCTGAGTATCTTGATCTTTCTTTCAAAAAGGTTCTCTATCAAGGCTTTGAATTCCTTGAACTTATTGAACACTTCATCTTTAGTCTTCGAGAAATATATCCAGGTTTTAAGAGAGTAATCATCAATTAATGATACATAGTATACATACCCGCTAATGGAGGATGATGGCATTGGGCCACATACATCTGAATGGATGAGTTCTAGGACTCCTTTTGTCTTGTTGTCCCGCTTCGGAAAAGTTTTCTTGATATTCTTCCCTTGTGCACATCCAATGCATACGCCTTTATGATCACCTTTGAGTTCTGGTAAACCAGTGACTGCTTTGCATATGTATGGTAGCACCTTGTAGTTAATGTGAGCTAGTCTTCTATGCCAAAGTTCACATGGGTTTTCAATGGCATGGGTCATAGCAGCCTCTGAGTGACCCTTTAATTTATACAAGCCATTTTCTTCATTGCCAATGACGATTGCTTCATTTAAGGTTTTTCCCTTAGCCCACATAAGAACTTCTCCATCTATAAAGGCAACTTTGAATCCTTTCTTCTCTAAAGCTAAAATGGAGAGTAGGTTCTTCTTCAAGCCTGGTACATATAGTACGTCCTTCATTTTTAGTGAATTCCCTAAATTAAGTTTATGGTTTGATTCTCCCACTCCCTTGATGGGGTACTGATAATCATCACCAAGTGTCACTTTCTGAGAAAACTTCTTTTCTGAGATACAAGAGAGGATATTTCTTTGTCCCGTCATGTTCTTGGATGCACCACTATCAATGAGCCAAGTGTCCCCTCCAGGTGTCAGAGATCCTGAGAGGGCTGAGATCAACACATCGTCTTTGATCTCTTCTCTTATCATCTTTGCGGGTGGCTCTTCATCTTCGGCTACATGGGCATGAAGCCTCTTTTGTTTTCTCTTGTATTCTTCTCGTCTAGCTAGAGAAAACTTCGCAATGTGTCCTATCTTCACAATGAAAGCATTGTACAGATGAGTAGTCTCTTTCCTTTCGTTGTCCTTTCTTCTGAAATCTCCTTGGATGAGATTCTTTATGATTGGATTTATTTGATTGTTGAGGCTCTTTATGAGTCTCTTTTTGGAAGTGGGGTTTCTTCCTTCCTCCTTTGGTGTGAGTAGCTTGGGCTTGATGATTGATCATCGTCCTTAACTAGTAACACTTCCCGATTTGCTACTCTTGTTTCTTCTTGGATGCATTCTTCCCATAGGCTGTCGAACTTCAGTTTCTCCTTTCTGGCACATATTGTCTGGATGAAAGCATCCCAAGGTCTTGTGAGACCATTTAGGGCCGTCATTATAAGTTTGTCTTCGTTATGGTATCTTCAATAGCTTCTAGCTATTCTTTGAATTCTGAGATTCTGGAGAAGAATTCCTGAATCGTTTCTCCTTTCTGCATCCTTATATTCTTCAGTTGGGTTCTAAGATTCATCTTCCAGTTTATGTTATTTCCTTCATATAATCTGGTCAAGGCATCAAACATTTCTTTCGAGGTCTTCTTAGATGACACATAAGGGATCAGATGGTCTTTGATTGAATCTGCAATGATTCTTTTGGCCCTTATTGTGTCCTTTTGATGCTTTGCCTTTTCTGCAGCGTCTTCGGGTTCCGATAATTCTTCCAGTAATCCTATACTTCCAGGCACGGAAGTTTTCCACTCCTTCTAACTTGTCAACAAGCTTAATGCTCACAGACATCTTTACTTGGAGCTAGGAAAATGACCGAAAAATAAAAGTGCTCAGAATCAAAAACTGAACTTACCAGGGGATGCACTTGGCTGAGGCGAGCTGCCTGGTGTGTTTGGATCTGAGAAAATCCAACTTTTGCCCCATCAAATCTGATCTGCGGATTTCTGGACTGGTTCTTCTGGTACCTCTGGTACTCTGGTAATTCTGGTGTTGGTTTTCTAGTACTTCTAGTACTTTGTGAAACTAGGGTTTCACTTTCTGGGAGATCCAGCCACTGAAAAGCTACACTGATGATGCCAAATTGATCCTTGGGGGAGGGCACAACTTTCTAGATAGTTTTAGGGATGAAAAACTTCACTTTTGAAAAACCCTAATTTGCAGGTACTGCAACAGTGACGTTTTTCTCTTGCGAAATATGCTTCCTTCAGCTTGGCTCTGATACCATGTTAATGTTTAAGCCATTATTATAGATGTTTTCATTTCATTAGATAACAATAGCATAATCCAAGATCACTGAGAAATACACAATCACAAGAGACAACATTTATCCTGGGAAACCCTCTAGGGGAAGAAAACCCAGCAAAAAATTCCTTAATATAGATAGCCAATACAATGCCAAGAGATCTCTATGCTAAAATAGAAAGTCCTCTCCAAGATATGCACCACTCTCTTTCTCCTTTGTCGGTAACAGATCAGAACTTGTCTCTCAAACTGAGCAAGTGAGTTATGTCTAAGTGAGGCGCTAGCCTCCTTTATTTATACAAGTCTGCCACGTGTGAAGTGTCTCTTCACTGGCAAGGCCAACTTCTCAAACTGGGTGGGTAAACCCACCTTTATTATATTTTTGGGTCTCTTTATTAACTGCTAGGGCCGACTTCTTATTCTGCCTATTATAATTGTCTTTTGACCAATCCGCAAAAGGGGATTTGGTCCTATTACAATAACCGACACGATCAATCCACAATGGGGATTGATCCTATGAATAATATATCAATAATAATAAGAATACTCTTTGCAGTTACAATATTTCAACAAATCCTACCCCCAGAACTTCTTTCTCTCTCCACAGAATGTCCGCTCCTCTGCGTGGGAAATTTTTGAAATGTAACATGTTGGCATGGGTCAGGTTTTGTAATGATTTAGTTGCCTAGAACTTTATCATTACGGAAGTCCTTTCATCAAGTGTTTTCTCCTTAGATAATTAACTTTGCTTTTTAGCGATTTTAATTACTTTAAGTTTTTTACTCAATAATCCTCCAAAGTGGTGAAAGGCATTCTAATGATCGAGCCCAGTAGGTGACTAAGGGCTATAAGTGTTGTAAATGACCATGCTAGACATCTCCTAGAGTCTCGCGGAATTTCGTTAGGTTTTGATAGGTGTTTTTAATAATTAAAATTTCCCATAAATTGGAAATTTTTAATTATTTTTTTATGTAAAATGTAAAAATTTGGTCCTTGGGGATTTTGTATAGGGGTATGGGTACTCAAAACAAATGGCTTATGAGCCCCTACACCCTTGGACCAAGTTTCATCTCAATTGGACAAGTTTTTCTAGATCAATCTCCATGAGGAGTTTAAGTCAGTCAAAAATCAACAAATAATTGGCTAATGTAAAAAAGCCAAATTTTGTAAAAGGGTCTAAAGTCATGAAAGAACGGGGGCAAATGTTTTTCAAAGTCATTCCTAAGTTAAAAAGTGGTTTTCCACTATGAAAGGGCCCCCCCAAGGCAAGTGTTGGTGACTCCATATGTTTCCCTAGAGAGAGGGGTGCCCCCCCTGTTGACCGCCTCTTCAACTAGGGGGTCAACTCCATGTACCATGAAGATGTGCATCAATAGATGCAAACATGTCGAAGACTTTTTGATTCTACAGGGCAATTTTTGCTCCAGCACACAGTTTTGTAGGCGGGATTACCGCACCCCCTGCGCAGGTTTATAATGTAATAGGTCTACATGGATCATGTTAGGTCAGTTTCCTTAGGGTTTCTTCATTAGGAGAGTTCGTTTTGCTGAGTGTTTTTTATCCTCGGGAGGTTAATGTGGCCTAACCAGTCGGGTTAATCTCCCTTGAGTTTTTCACTCCCACCTAATAAATCCTCCAAAGTCGTGAAAGGCGTTTTAATGAAGTCATTCATAGGTAGCTAGTGTTTAGAAATGTTGTAAATGACCATGTAAGACAGCACACGAAATTTCGCGGAATTCCGTCAAGTCTAGCTAGGTTTTTTTTAAGGTTCCAAATTAATTAATTAATTCTGGGTATTTAATGTAAAACTTAGGTCCCGGGATTTGTGATAGGGGTATTTGTACTCAAAAGAAAGCTAATGAGACCCCCTGCACCCGTGGACCAAGTTTCAACTTAGTCGGACAAGTTTTGCTAGGTTGTTTGTCCACTTAAGAGTTTTTTTGGAAAATGGCTGTTTTAATTGCCAAACCCAGAACATGGGAAAATGTAAATTTTGTAATTTTTAACCAAAAACAGTTAAGTAAAGTGTGGTAATTAAAGAGAGGGCCCCACCTAACCTTTGCTACCCATTCCTACCCTTTTCAACCCACTTTTAATTAAACTTTAAACTCACCTTTTTAAAGCTACGTCCCCCTTTGAGTACGCCACCCCCTCTCCACGTGAATACTTACTATTTCTTTCTAATTATTGGTTGAGGGCCCCTCCTCATGAGACGTGCCCTTCTTCCTAACCTCCACGCCACATTTAGGAGTGTGGAATCCACTTTCCAAGCCTCACTCACTCACATCCCTCCACACTCCCTCTTCTAACTCACGCTTTCCCTCACGTAAACTTGGAAAGCCCACACGTGAGTTGGAAGTTGCTTTAATTTAAAGCGTTGGCCTCCCCTCTTCCAACTCATACCACTCTCTACCTATCACGTATCACTTGGGAGTGTGTCCCACGCTTTCCCCCACACACCCTCATTCACTCTCACGCTTTCCCTCACGTCTTTCCCTTAAACTCACGCTTTATCCTTAGTTTCTTTGGGAAATGTCTCATGCAGAGATGGAAACATCTCATTAAAAGTGGAATGAAAGCATGGATCTCCTCCTTCAACCCATGTGTGGACCTCCTTGCCTAATTCGCCCCCTCCTTTTCTTTCTTTCTCCTCATCCCATCACCTTCTTGCCATTTCCCCCTCACCCTAAAAGCTTACTCTTTCATTGGTTTGATTTTCCTCGTGAGTTTAGATCTTGACATTTGTCAATGATCTGAGAGGGGTCTCCTTGGTTTGTTTTGCTATTTAAGAGACCTCTCACTCCCTCATTTGGGATCATTCTTCACAGTATTGTTATGCTACCAAATTCTTCCCATCCCTCTCTCTCTCTCTTTACTTCCACATTGCTTCATTGGTTTTGGTTCTTGAAGAGCTTGTAGCAGCATTGATGCTACAACCTCTTCCCATTTAATAATACAGAAACTGCTTTGGAGGATACTGTGGCGTTCAAGATTAGTCTGGATTTGCCACTCATTGTGAGGTGATATCATTCTGAATCTTTGTGTGTTTTGGTAAATAGTTGCTCAAGTAAATTAGTTTACTATGCTAGGTGAGGCAATAGTGTAGTTGCCCATCTATATATTTGTGTATGCTTATATAATAGAAACTATGTTGTATTGTCTATGCATGCAGGATATTATCTGTTGTTCCATCTCACTTCTGGTTTAAGTTTTGCAGGTCACCTCTATGAAGTTGTTCAGATAGCTTCAAGTACGAATGTACCCTCATCTTCGCTTACACTTCACTAGCATTCTTTGTCCCTCTTCCTCATTCTTTCAGATTCGCTTTTTGGTATCTAACATGCTTAGATTGGTCACTTAACAACTACAATTTTCTGGTTTTTGTATGCATGAAATTTTTGCCTAAAAACAGAAATTTCATAACTTTATTGAGTGTGTTGCAGCTCAAATCAGCAAGCAATAGCTTGCTGATTTTTGCAGGTTCTTACCAAGACAAGAGGACATGTTTCCCAAATCACATGCACAACACACCTTCCAACAACTCCTCTCACTGTGGTAACGTTTTCTTCTTCTCAATCTACTCTAAAATGCTATAAACGCAAGCCCGAAGGAGTTGTACCCAAGCGGCTTGCTTTCCTTTCAGTCTTTACTTTGCAAGCTTAGCTAGATTAGTCGTGATTTCTACATGCATGCTTAAAGCTAAAATAATCTAGAATAGATCTCACACTTAACACATGCTAGATTAGAGCCCGTGGAGGCGTAGTTGATATTTTCTTTCGTGATTTACTTTGCATGCATGTCATTTTCTGTTGTAGCGTTTTATCTTACACATGCACATGTTAACACTGGTTTCATAAAGGCATAAAGTAGTCATCTTTTACAATTCCGCAAGTTACTTTCAGTTCTCACACTTCACATGTGCAATATAATAAACTAAAAACTCAATTGTTAATTCTGGTTTGGGTCCCCAAGGCCTTTTCCGAAAACTAAATTTTAACTTGCAATTCATTGTTTATAGGCATCAGCCTGCTTATCTTTCAATTTCAGCATTTTGGCAATCCTTTGTTGAGCAAGCTACAAGCACTCAATCACACTTCGCAATATTTAGCTCATGGGTCTAAAATTTATTAATTAGACTTAATAGGACACCATAACTCACCATCTTCGCCACTTAAAAACTGGGGTTTTGAGGAAAGCCACGGAAAGTTTTCCGGAGTACTCGGCCTTAGGGTTGACCTGTGAAGCTAGGGTAGGCCTCGTTGCCTCACTTCTTGAGCATCCAGCAACCACTTGGTATTAGGGGGAGGAGAGTTTTGGGTTGACACCTAGATAGGGCTAAAATTAATCTCACACTTAATCACTCAACTTAATTTTCAATCTACAACATCTGCAATACAGTTACACACTTGCAAGCTCACTGGTCTCACTGGCTTTCAATCTACATTCATATGCAAGTTAATTTATTTGTTGTAGAATAAATATTTAAGTGGTTATATCTTTGTCATCTGGAACTTACTTTACATTTGCAAGCTTTCATCTATTTTGTTCCTATATCTCGTGGTGTAATCCTTCAAGAAGTGCGCATCCACCTGGAGGCATTCTCTTGATTGGGTCTTGAGTGATTTGCGTCTCTTGGCCATTGAAAAGCAGTCCAATGGAACTCTATCTGTTGTGAGCATGCTTGGCTTCATGTGTTGATGATTGTTTTATCTTGAGTATCTTTAATTCCTGCACATGCCAATAAACTTGTTAGTATATTGTATATCTTGTATCTAGTCTTAATCTATATATCTGATATATTCTTTGTGTCTAGTTGTATCTATCTTATTGTAATAATTTGTAACTTGTAATTATCTTGTAACGAACATCCCCCTAACTTAGTTGACCCCATTGCAATCTTAGGCACTAGTATTAGTTGCCCTAGGAAAAGGTTTGACTCTCATACTTAGATAGTTGCATCTTGCATTTGCTGATTGACATCTTAGGCTAGATTCCCCCTGACCTTTTAACCAATTAAAACCAACTCCTAGAACATTAAAACTCTTAATCTCATCTAGTAACTAGGGTCTACCCCCCTTGGCTTCCCTAGGAGTTAGCCTAGACGGAAGAGATTCAAGTCAAAGTGACAGCATGGACTTTGAACCTAGGCATTGTGCCTCCGAGGACACACTAAGTGAGCAGGACTTAGCTCACGTTTGCAAGTGTGTATAAGGACGGCAACACCCCCTCTTCATGACAAGTTAGCAAGTGTGGAAAGTAAAGGTTAGGGAGGGCCCCACACCTTGGGCGGCCCCCTTGGACCATAGAGAGATGTTTAAACACAAGGTAAGGGGGTTCCCACCCCCTAGAACCTATTTCCTCTCTCATGTGGTGCGCCCCCCTCTCCCATGGTGCGGCCCCCTTGAAGTGGACCCTCCCTCTTTTATGAATGCCACTTGGAGAGCATGCAAGGGGGGTCTCCTCTCTTTCTCTCTCTTAAAAGAAGGCCTCATCTCCTCATTTTGACATGAACTCTCATTGTAACTTCATGCTGCCCAAATTTCTCCTCGCTCTCTCTTACTCACTCCCAAAATCTCTCTTGTAATCTCGTTGCAATTTTGCAGCCACATTTTTGGATAATAAAAGTGAAGCTTTGGAGGATCTCTTGGTGTTCTTCCATGGTGTTCTCATTGAGGTAACTTAGCTGCAAATTTTAGTGTATTTCCATGCTTACAATGTTCTACTTGAAGACCCCAAGAAAAGTATTTTTCTAGGGATAGATTTGCAGTAGTATTGCTATAAGTCTTTGTGGGTTGCTTCTACTTGTGTTTGCAAAGTATTTTACAAGCCATTTAGAGGATCTCACATTATTGTCTTGTTGACAACCTATTTCGACTAGGGGGTCAACTCCATGTGCCATGAAGCTATGTACCTGATGGTGCAACAAAGTTGAAGACTTACTGGTTCTACAAGGCAATTTTGGCCTCAACACTTCTTTTTGTAACTGGAATTTCCGCTCCTCTGCGTCAGATAATAATGTAATGGGTCTGCATGGATCATATTGTAGGTAAGTTACCTAGGACTTTATCATTAGGGAAGTCCTTTCATTGAGTGTTTTTTTTCCTTAGGTAATTAATTTAGCCTAACCAGCCTTTTTAATTACCCTTGAGTTTTTCACTCCCACAATAATCCTCCAAAGTGGTGAAAGACATTCTAATGATCGAGCCCATTGGGTGACTAGGGTCTAGGAATATTGTAAAAGATCATGCTAGATATCTCCTATATTCTTGCGGAATTCCGTCGAGTCTAAGTACTTTTTTTAATTTTTTAAAATTACCCAATTAATGGTAATTTTAATTAAATTTGATGTAAAAATATAAAAATTAGGTCCTTGGGATTTTTGATAGGAGTATTTGTGCTCAAAAGAAATGCAATGAAACCCCCTACACCCTCGGACCAAGTTTTAGCTCAATTGGACAAGTTTTGCTAGGTGTTTGTCCATGAGGAGTCCAAGTCTAAAACAACAATTTAATTGCTTAGTTTGACAAAGTCACAAATGTCAAATCATTGTAAAATGAGCCAATTGATTAGAGAAAGAGTGGGAGAAGATGTCTAAATCTTTTCCTAAGCTACCCAAACCCCTATCTTAACCTTATTTCACCCCCATCACCTAGCCATAACATCATTTAATCATCCCCCCTAGGGAAGTTGCACCCCCCATGAGGAGAACGTCATGAAAAGTAAAAAATTAAAGTGTGAAGCCTCCTTTTTCCCTAAGTGCGCCCTCCCTAGCCTAATTTGATGTTTGACTTTATCAAAAATGTGCCAACTCATCCTCCACTCAAGTACCAAAATCGTAAAACCTCCAAAACCCTAAAAAGTGTGCCCCCCCTCCTTGAGATGCTCAATATTGCTTGATGAGTGACACTTGGAAAGCATCCAAGAGGGGTAACTCTTGCTTCCCAAGTATAAATAAAGGCCCTCCCCTCCTTATTTCACATTTGTTCTTTGCCTACTGTTATTATGCTCAAATTTCTCCCATCTCTCCTGTTGACAGCCTATTCAGCTAGGGGGTCAACTCATGTGCCATGAAGTATACATCACCTGATGAAGATATGACGAAGACTTTTTGGTTCTACTTGGGCATTTGATGCTCCAGCACAAATTTTTGTAAATGAAATTTCCGCACCCCTGCGTGGGTTGATAATGTAATAAGTCTGCATGAGTCATAGTTAGGTCAGGTACCTTTGGATGTTTCCATTGGGGGAGTTCCTTTCACCGAGGGTTTTTTATCCTCAGGTTGTCAATCGGGCTCTCGGGCCTGGCTGACTTCCCTTGAGTTTTTCCCTCGACATATGCAATAATTTCCTCCAAAGTGGTGAACGACGTCATAATGGTCTCATCCTTTGGTAGCTATTGTTTAGGAATGTTGTAAATGACCATGCCAGACAGTGTAGAAAGTTTCGCAGAATTTCGTCGAGTCTAGATAGGTTTTTTTTTTAATTAATTAAATTTTTAATAATTTAATTAATTAAATGTTTTTGAGCTAATATTGTAAAAACTGGGTCTTTGGGCTTTTGATAGGGTATTTGTGCTCAAAAGAAATGGAATGGAACCCCCTACACCCATAGACCAAGTTTCAGCGCAGTCGAACAAGTTTTGCTAGGTTGTTTGTCCACTTAGGAGTTTTTCGAGAAAATGGCGATTTTAATTGCCAAACCCAGAACATGGGAAAATGTAATTTTTGTAATAGTGGACCAAATTAAGTGAAGTAAAAGGCAATAATGATAAGATACCCCATCCTAAACATTTCCTAACCCTTACCCACCTTTTAAACCCTTCATTTAATTAAAATTAATTTTTAATTATCTCCCTCTTCATCCCTCACGTTCCCTTCCCACTTGAGCTTATAATATTTCATTAAATAATTTAATGACTCACCCTTTAATAAAATAATGGATCCCCATCTCCTTTTATGATCTAATAAATCATTTTAAAATGGCTTTGGGCCCCTCCTCATGAGGTGCGCCCCCACTCCAACCTCACGCCTCCATTCTTCCCAACCGTACGCTCACACGCATCCACTCTTCCTCACGTCCCTCACGTCACCTTCTACGTAGGATTGGAAACATCAAGTAATACTTTGAGTTTCATTCTAAATTAAAGTGTGGGACCTCCCTTTTCCCTATCCTCCACCAATCGATTACCTTGTGAGAGTGTGCCATCCACACTCTGTCCATACGCCAACCTCTCTTACAGCCTTCCCTCAGGTCTTTCCTTTCAAACTCATACTTTCCCTCACGTGTTACTCACACTCCTCACTAAAAGCTCACGCCTTCCTCTTTTAATCCACGCTTTCTCTTTAGATGATGGGTAAGATATCACGTGGAGATGGAAACATCTCCCTTGAGTTAAGAAACTTCACATTTTAAGTTTGGAAGCATGCTTTAATGCATTCATGGGTCTCCTCCTTCACCTATGCGTGGGTCTCCTTGCCATTTTTTGTTTAAACTTACTTGCTTTATCCTCTCTACCATCCTTTACTTACCATTTCCTCCAACCTAAAAGCCTATCCCCTCATTGGTTGTTTTTTTTCCATGAGTTGTCCCTTCCCTTGGATGTTTGACACATGTTGAAGATCCAAGAGGGGTCTCCTTAGCCTCTCATGCTATTTAAGAGACCTCTCATTCACTCTTTACTCACCTTTCATTATTGCAATGTTATGCTACTAGTTTCTCACCATCCCATTCTCTCTATCTCTCTCATTATTGTCGTATTTCTTCACTGGTTTGGTTCTTGAAGGGCTTGTGGCAATCAGTTGTCACAACCTCTTCCATTGGATAATAAAGAAAAACGCTTTGGAGGATCATTGGAGCATCTATGAGTATTCTAGTTGTTGCATACACATGAGGTGATATTGTTGATTAGTGTTTTTATGTGTTGTTGGTGATAGATCTTGGGTTAAAGTATTTTGCTTGAGTAAGGTAGCAAAGAGTATTCTTGTTATCTTATGCTTATGTTGGATAGCTTAGGGTTTGTAAGTATTTCATTCTAAGTCTATTTTAAGATAACTATCTATTCCATGCTTCACATATTTCTCTAAGTTTTGCAGGTCACCTCAAAGGATTCATTGGGATAGCATCGAAGAGGAGCCTACCCTTGAGCTCTTCTTACACTCCTTGCCCTTTTCTTATTCCATTTACTTGCTGCATTCATTTCCATATATATTTTAGCTTTTAACATTCTTTGATAGGTCAAAAATAAAATTTTCATTTTCAGATTTTTGTATGCAAAAAATTTCTGTGTAAAAGCAGAATTTTTTTTGACAAGTTTAGTGTGTTTTGCAGCATTTCCAGCAAGCTTTTGCTTGCTGTTTTTTGCAGGTTAGTGACAGATACAAGGGGATATGCTGCCCAAAAACACCTAGGAGACTTCCCAACACACTACTCTTCGGTTGGGTAACACTTTCTCACTCTCTCTCCTTCAAATTCTAAGTTTTTCTTCCATATTTCCTTCATTCTTTTGGATCCATAATCATAAGCTAGCTTAGATTAGTTTATTTTGTCTTTAGGGTAGTTTATTCTTTGTCCATAAGATTGTTAGTTCATATTTTCTTTCATTTTCATATGCTTATGCTTTCATGGTGAATGGTTTAATGATTTAGATGCAATCGTAAGTGCTATAGCTCATCTTCTCATTATGCTATTTACAAATCTTATGTGCATGTGATATGAATATGGTCTAAGTCTTCCATTTGCTTTGCTAAGTTTCCTATTACAAGCACGTCCATTTTTCATAAGCTTAACAAACATATGTAGATGAATGGCTAGTTTTTAGATCTCAGTTTGGTGATCACTTTGGCAAGTCGTCCTTCACTTTTCTTTTGCAATTATATGCTTATGGTGATGAATGGAGTAGTGTGGATGATGGATATCTTTTGAGCTCTCGTTTTCATTCATGGTTTAAAGCATCTACGTTTTCATCTTTCCGTTTCAAACACACTTTACACGCATATCTCTTATGTTTATGGGCTGAACTCTTTACATCTACAGTTTCACATTTTGCAAGTACATTTCATTTATCTTTAACTTTCAGTTTACATGTGGATGGTTTATGAATGAATGGTATAAAATTTTGCAACATTTCATTCACATTTTGATGTGTTAATGGTGGTTTAAATTACATTTTGCAAGCACTCATTTTCACACATTTTCAGTTCGGCCATGCGCTAAAAACCAAATTTTTAAAAGCTTAAAACATTTCCAAAAGCAACCAAACACACCTTAAGACTCACCCGCGGGTCATAATAACATTTAGCAACATTTTAGGGGCTTCATTCAGCCATCTCCACCATCTAAAACGGGCTTGAAGAAAACAACGGATGGAAGAGGCGGGGGACCGTCCTCGTGATTTCGTCGGGGAGATCCTTTCCGGGAAGTACTCTTGCTGTCAGGACTGACCTTGGAAGCTAGGGTAAGGCCTCGTTTGCCTTACTATCTTGAGCACCGGGCAGTCATTTGGCCAAGGGAGGAGGAAGCTTGAAGCACGCACATAGTTTAGGGGGGAGGGAATTAAAACTTATAAAATCTTTAAACAACTCCTACAACACTTAGTTGCATAGATCACTTGTGTATGTTTGGGGGGTATTAGATGTATGCATAGGCAAACATATTGGTGATATCTTCATTGTTTTATCTATCTTCATTGCAACTACATGCTTATGTCTTTCATGCTTATGTGAACATTGGAGTATAATATTGAATATCTTGTGGATCAATTATCTTTGTGGTGTGGATCAAGAAAGTGTTGAGTATCCCACTTGGGGAGGCATCACTTTCTTTGATCTTTGAGTGCTTTTTGTGATTGTTGCCAGTGAATGCGGTCCAATAGAGTAAGTGCTATTGAGGCATGCTTGGCTCTTGTATGTGTTGACCGCTGGTTTAGCACAGAGGTCAACTCATTTCATGAAGATTATCTATGTCGAAGACAACAGGGTTCTACTGGGTGTTTTTAAACACCAGCACTTAAATTTTTGTAAACGGGATCTCCGCACCCCTGCGAGGGTTAATAATGTAATAATGTCTGCATGGATCATAGTTAGGTCAGGTACCTTGGATGTTGAC
>JASDQU010881023.1:78778-91501 GCA_032191745.1 Picea mariana
CATCTGGTCACCAAACCAGGGCAGTGACCTTTGGTTGCATGGCCAAAGGAAAGGGGGTCTCATCACGAGCCAGCCTTCTCATTTTTGCGAAGATACTAGTGGGTAACGCTGTCAGCTCTGGCCACCAAGCCAAGGCAGTGTCCTCTTCGTCAAGGCTTGTAGTAAAAAAGCAATAAAAGAAAGATAAGGCAAATAAGGGCTTGGAAAAAATGCTTCCATGACGAGTACAGCTCGCCTCCTACAAAGGCATCCACAGACAACACCAGCCCTTGGTCTGACTATGACTAGACATCCCCAAAAACCACATCATCTCATTATACATGGTTTGAATGACCCTTTGAGGAAACTTTCCATTTCTTGTGGATATTAGCCCAATAGGTTGCTCTTTTGGTTTCCTTAGCTTTGTATAGTGGGTCTGTGTAATGTCTTTGAGCTCTTAGAAGATTTGTTAGGGATTTCATGCATATGTTTGATAATCTTAATGATGGGATGTGATTTACATTGCTATGATGTCTAGGACTGATGAGCCCCTGGAGGGCGTAGTCTTTGATGTGCAGGACCATGCCCAGCGGACAGGTGCCAGAGGATCGGTGCACATGGGGAGATGATTAGCTCGGACCTCCATGGGGCTGAAGAGCCCATCAGGTGGTTGTTGGGATGGCAGAGGCAGGACAGGATGTGACGAGCCCTTGCACAGAGAAGAAGAAGGACGCCCTCATCAGGACGTTTTGGCAAAGACCTAGCCTATGGGGATCAGCCCCTTGCAGATGGGACGTTGACTTAGATGGATTGGACGCCACCCAGGGCTAGTTGGACGCTTTCTGGAGCAGAGGGCAGCGTGTTGGGCTTGTTTTGCACACTTAGCAGGCTGCAGGAGCCCCAGGGGGGCCAACGTCTGGGTTGCAGGATGATGATTTTGCCCTAAAAGGGCCAACGTCTCCCCTAAAGGGGCCTGACGTCTCCATCTTTAGCTCAATTTTGGCATTTTAGGCATGTAAAGTGACAAATGATTGAATAATGTAATGTCAGCCTTGTCGGCTGTTTTGTTGACCTATTTTTTGTAAATTAAAGGTCATGAGATCATATAAATAGAGGACGTTGCCTCTTCATTTTATCATAACATAACTTGCTCTCTTGGAGAGATATCTTTCTAGTCTTTTTGTCTTGGTTTTTCTTCTCTTTTGGAGGGAGGCGCAACTTCTTGGAAGACTCTTTTTTGGCAAGTGGTGCTATCTATCATTGGAAGGTTTACAACTAGGGTGTGGATTATGCTTCATCATGAGTTTGTAAGTGTTTTTTCATCAAAACTTCTTGAATGAATGGTTGTTGATCTAATATCTTGCATACATTGTTATCTTGTTATTATTTGCTTAATTCTTGAAACCCTAGGGAGCCAACACACAAGTAGGTTGTGGCTTCATGTCCCCATGGTAGAAGCTTATAGCCATTTGATTTGAGAAGGTTTAGCCTAGCCATAGCTACACTAACTTCCTCTTATCTTGAGTTAGTTTTAAGCACAAACTGAAGAAAGAAGGCGTCCTAGGCCTAATTTAGTTTACACCTAGGGTTTACTTCTAGGGTTTTGAAAGGCCTTGTATGTAAGCAACACTTTTCAGCCCTAGATTTGTGCTTGTAAGCTAGCCGTTTTGCCAAAGAAGTCTTAAGGAAAGGAGATGAAGCATTAGGCCTAGCCTTGGCTACACCTAAACAAGTCTTCTCTTCTTAGGGTTTTGGTTTGGTGGCCTTGCCATAGCAACACCATCAAACCCTAATCTTCTTGTCCTTAAGTTTAAGCCTTCCAAGCTACTAGTCTCACCTCAATTGACTCCATTAACCCAAGGCACTAGTCTAGAAACCTCTTTTGAGCTTGTTCATGCTTAAACTCTCTTTCAAACTTCTCAATTTGAAACCCTAGCTAACCTAACGTCTAACCCTAGCTATTTACTAACCCTAACCCTAGAGGTGACGTCCTAACCTATTTCAACTCTTGTTTGCTCTAAAAAGTTGCGGCCAAGTTTCCTCTAGGTAGCCATAAAGGTCTTGAACTTTTTCATTGGCTTAAATTGCAAACGTTACCTTTTTGGCCTCTCTAACCAATCTCTTAGAGCTGACGTCATAGTGACTGCAGAAATAATATAGGTGACGTCACACTCTTTGATCTTTGCTTATGCTTAAACGTTGTGACATTTGCCATCTAATTTGATAAACATCGAGTCATTAATTGTTCTCATAAGCTTAGTTGGTGAAACGTCCTACTCATTTGTCTTCAATTCTTGACCTAATACCAGGGCTGACGTCACATCTATAGCAGCAATTATATGTATGACGCAGCAACATTATCTACTACGAGCAAGATTTGATATTTGTAGCATTGTGATATAATAAAGATCTGATTTTGCATATTGAATGCTCTTATCTCTTGGTGTACTTATTGAAGAAGTGATATAAGTCTATTCATCTTTGTTTAATAATCATTGACTTCGTCAATAATTATATCTAATCATTGCTCATATGCATATTTAAGGATAGTCATTGATATTGTGAAGTACTAACCCACTGCAAGCACATGTTCTAGCTTTATTTGTCTTGTCTCGCAAACAGGTGCCATCCAGTGGAAGACATTCTTCTTGACTATCTCATCTTTGGCAGCAATCTGTGAAAGGGAATCTCTCACTTTGATCCATTATACCTTTAGCCCTTCATTAACCCAGATTGCTTAGGGACGTCTCCCTTGGACTAGCCATCCTAAATAGAAAGAGCTCCCCATCGAGGTGACAGTGGGTGGGGAAGCTCCTGTTACGCCGGTTTTAAGCCTTGACTCAAGCTGCCTAAACCTTTCCTACAAACCGTGCGATAACAGACCCCATTGCCCAACTTTAGGCACTAGTCTTAGTTGACTTAGGGAAGGGGCTGATTTTCATATAGTTAACTTGCACTTTGCATTTTGCTGCTTGATCATCTTAGGCTAGTTTTACCCTTTAGCCTTAACGAATTAAAACTAACTCCTAGAAACTTCAACTCTAAAATCAATCTAGTAACTAGGGACAACCCCCCTTGGCTTCTCTAGGAGTAAGCCTAGAAGGAAGAGGTTCTAGTCAAGGTGATAATGTGGACTAAGAACCTAGGCATTGTGCCTCCAAGGACACACTAAGTGAGCAGGACTTAGCTCACATTAGCAAGTGTGTATTAGGACGGCAACATCTCCCATTCTCTTCTCTTTCTCAATTTTGTTCTAGTTTTTGGTGAGAGGCTTGTTGCAAGTATTTGCAACAATCTTTTCCATATCAATAAAGAAAGCTTTGGAGGACAATGGTGCGTTAAGAGTCTTCTTGGTGCATCTTTGATTTGAGGTCATATTGCTTGGTTTTTCATTTGTGTATGCAATTTATTTTCAAATCTATAGTAAAAATCCCAAGCAAAGTACTTTGTTTGGGTAGATTTGCAATAGTATTATTGTAGATCTAAGTGAGTAGTTTGTATATTTATAAAGTATTTTGTATTATCTTATATATCTACTCACCCTTTGCTCCATTTTTGTAGCTTGCTCACAAATATTTGCAGGTCACTTCAATGGTTCGAAAGGTTTGTTTTAGATTTGGAAACTTGTCTCCTTCATCCCATTTGAGCCTCTGAATTTTCTGCATTTAATTTCTGTACATTTCCATTGAGTTTTTGAGCATTCTAACCCCTTAGAATAGGTCTTTCAAATATTTTTAATTTTTCTGCAGAAATTTTTTGTTGTAACTAACAAAATATTTTTGAGTTTTTGTCACATTTTGCAGCATTTTCAGCAAGTTTTTGTTTGCTGTTTTTTTGCAGGTTGGTGACATAACGGAGGATCTACAACCCATTTGGGGCATCTACAAGTCAAAGAACAACCTCTCAAGTTGGGGTAACTATTACCCACTTCTTTCTTTCCTCTACTCATTTTAAGCAAGCCCAAAGAGAGCCTCTTGGGCTTGCACTTCTCTAAGTTTCTTTAATTTTCTGCAAGTTATTTTAAATTTTTGCCTACACCTAGCATAGAGTTTGGCCAAGCCAACCATGCTAAATCGTATGGCTAGAGTTTAGTGTTTTATTTCAGCATTGTAATTACTTTCTTGTTTGCCCCACTTGTCCTTAAGACAAGGTTGTGTGGCTAGCATCCATTTCATTTCCAAGTTCTTTTTATTTCCAAGTCATTTATTTTTCCTCCACTTGTGCACAAAACTGGTAGGCTTTGTCCTCCACCTTGTGCAATTGTTGTGGTTGCAAGTAGTTTAGATTTCCTTTCAGGTTATTTATTCATTCTTTATTTGTTTGCCTACACCTAGCATAGTGTTTGGCCATGCCAACCATGCTAAATCGTAAGGCTAGGTAAATAATTGATGCTATCTTGCTTCTATTGCTTATGTTCATTGATTATCTTTAGATCTTAGAAGCTTATCATTTTTATTTGTTTAAGCCCATGGAGGCATAGTAATTTACTTGTGTATTATTTTCAAGCAATTATTTTCTTTCCAAGCATTTAATTAATCTTTAAGGTTCAATCAATCTTAGATCTTTAGGGGCTTCAATTAAACTAGTTTAATTAGAACACCTATCATTGTCCAAACTTTGCCATCAAAAATGGATCTTGTGGAGGCGACAAGGGGTGCTAGATCAGGGATGGTCTCACGGCACTAGGTGTCCCCCTTGTTGAGCACCCGTGTTTCCCGGATTGACTTGTGGAGCTAGGGTAAGGCCTTGTTTGCCTTACTTATTGAGCACCTAATTACATGTAAACTGGATATTATGTAAAAACTGGATATTACATGTAAACTGGCCATGTTGGCCTTTTTTGACCTAATTTGTAAATTAAAGGTCATTGTAACTGTATAAATAAGGGAAAAATCTCTCTTATTTTTCATTATCTTTCACTCAGACTTAAGGGAGGTCTGAAATTTGTACCCTAATTAGGGTTTATTGGCTAAAATTTGGTGCACACTTCTTGAAGGAGGCTATTTTTGGTGTATTTTAGCATTTTTCTTAGTGGAAGTCTTCAACTAGGCCTATTGCTAGATGATTCTTGGTGAATGAAAATAAATTTTCTGCAATTCTTTTTCATTTGAATGGTTATGGACCATGGTGTATTTGTCTTGCATTTCTTCCAAGGTTATGAAATTGCTAGCTTAAAACCCTAGGAGGCTAAAGCACATGTTATTGTTCCTACCTTAATAACTTTTCACCTACTAGATTGTGCTAGAAACCCTATTTTCTTGGAGCTTTGTGCTAAGGGCCTTGCCATTGCAACACCCTAGCATCTTTTGCTTTATCTAGCCGTCATCTACTTCATCCTTGGGCTAAAGGAGGAAAACTACTAGGGCCTAGGGTTACCTATTTCCTAGTGGCTATTTTCCCCTAAGGTTTAATAATTGAAGCCTTGGGCTACCAACACTTCAAACATTGACCTTCTTGTCTCTAGCTCTCTTATTATCAATTTGTTCCTTCAAGATTGTTGCTGCTAAAAGAGACTCCATTTACCCTAAAAGCACTGATCTAAGCCTTACAATTGAGTGATGGATGAAAACTACTCTCAAAACCTTTACCTCAAGCTCTTTACTAGCTCCTCCTAACCCTAGAATAGACTAATCTACTAACCTACTTGTTGTTGTTACAAAAGTAAGCTACAACCATCTATTGCAACATTAAAAGCACCTAAAACCAATTGTAAACCTGATTTATACACTACCTAATTAACTCCTAACAAATGCTAGTACTTTGCTATTAGTGAGTGATTATTTTGGGTCATTGTGAAGCTCTTTCAAGGCATTTATTGTGAAGCTATCATCTTATAAACATTGCTATTATACAATTCCATTTGCTTCATCATACATCAACTATTGCTTTTATTTATAAGTCCATGGTTTTATGAAGTACTAACTACTAACAGCAAGTTGTACTTGCAAAAGATATTGTTTTCTTGTTGCTTTGTTCTGGGCAGGTACATCTAAGCACTTCATTACTTCATTGGATAAAACCTTGGGACTTTCGAATCAATGTGACTTGTGAGAGGGGATACTTTCATAGACACTTTAACCTTTGTCTTCTCAAACCCCTAGGTCATTGGGGACGTCTCCCTTGGGCCATCAACCCTAAATAGAAAGAGGTATCTTGTTGAGGTGACAGTGATAGGATAACCTCATGTTATGCCAATTTTCCTTCCCTTAACCTTTTCCATTGGAATAAGTACAAATTGAGCGATAATAAACACAATCATCAAAGAAGATATTTACAGGCAGTTTGTACAGGTCACTTGGACAAACCCTCAAGGTGGGCTACAATCGAAGATGGCCTTCTACGCTGAGCACTTCATGGTTATGAAGGATGGACTCATTGTTCGACCCCATGACACACTACGGTAGCATATGTCAATAAGAACAAAAAAATATTCCATCTATATATCTGTCCAAAATTTTGGACAGAAGTAATCTAGAACATCATCAATCAAAGGAATCTGACCATAGGAAGCTATACAAGACCCGAATCCTCATACCAAAGGAGACTATCACCATAAGTGGTATAAACATATCCAAATCCTGAGGGGACGAATCAACCATCAACCATTCCAAAAATCAACTCTATCTAGGGAAAATATATCAAAACATGTCATCTTCTCCATGATGGAGGCATAAATAAATCACTTCATCACAAGAGAAGTCATATTCCAACCAAAAATTCATCAAAGTTCTCCATGCAGAACCCAAGCATAACTCTAAAACATCATCCCATAAAGAGTTCAAAACATCATTCCAAAAAGGGGTAACCAATCATCATCATTTATATATCAAGGGAAACAACAATCCCATAGTTCAACCATCAATGGTTAACCAAACTAGTCTTTCAGGCTAACCCCTAACCAATACATAGCAATGGCCCATTAGGTTGACATGGACAACAATTGGGGAGTCAAGGAGAAAACCATCTTCCCCATGGACGACCTCCACTAATTCAATTATTCCTATAAATATGGAGAAATTATCTTCTATGATTGTCATTATTTTCTGAGATTCTAAATTAGTATGTTGATCACCTTGCATACACATTTGCATGAACATTTCAATTTCAAGCAATTGTGTCTTAGTGTGTACTTTATTTATGCCACATTCCTATGTTAGTTTTGTGACCCTTGTGTGTTCCGAAGTGCGATACCTCTGTACTCCTAGTGCTCTTTTCAAAAAGCAACACATGGATTACCCCAATGCTTCAAAGTAAAGGCCATCTACAAAAATCTAACATCTTATCATCCTAGACTATCAACACTGTAACACAATGATGTGAAGAAGCTATAAAGATTGTTGTCATCCAATAAGTTGTGGTAACCTGCAAAAAAAAGTTGTCAAGGACGCAAACATCTTTCAAATAAAAGTACTACATTTCTTCACAGCAGAAAGGATGGAGAACAAAAACAGGCATTGAAAGGGATTTCAAGGAAGATACTAATAAAAAAATTATTGCAACTACTACAAATTATTCCCAACATTATCTTATCAAGAAACATAATTTTATAGTTACCTGGAAAAACATTCCTTTATGATACTCCTCCGTGGGTGACATCAGAGCATCAATAAATACACGTGTCTCAATTTCCCATACTCTAAGATAGCTCAAAAGTGTTGATAATTCCTCAAGAGCAGCCAGTGTAAATCTATCTGTAAATGTTCCACATGGTAAAGTTTTATGATTGGCAGGAAGGTCCAAAATGTCCAATAAAAAACATTTACAAGACAATACCTGGTGGAAGAGCCCCTCTCAACCTAGCAAGCACTTCATCTGCAGTGCCACTAAATCTTCTCTCTACTGTTTGCAGTCTATCAACAGTAGATTCCGGCAAATGAAGGCCCTGTAGATAGCAGTCTCATATAGTCAACAATTAGATGGCTCAAAGGAATTTAGTCTGTGACCCTCATTTCCCATATTACTAGACATTGGACCCTCATTTCCCATATTACTAGACCTTTCTGGCTGCAAATGCCAAATAGTAACTTTTAAATCCATGACATTTTTCTGGACATTCACTAAGTGTTTAGCTACAGCCATCCACACTGTTACATATGTTTTTGATTAGTAAAATTATAAATATTTTTTGCTAAAAAACAGCGATCCATTTTTAAATGAGTTGTTAACAACAGGAGGAGACAAAACAACTAGCATCCCAATAACATAGATCCAAAAGATAATTTCAAGACACTCAAGAAAGTGTTCAAAGCTTCCTTTAATAATAATACTATTTTTGAAATATACACACATATCGGACAGCAGAAACTTCAAAAGTTATAATGACATTTTTTTCCAAGGAAAACCTTGTGGGGAAACATAACGATGTTTCCCCACATTCATGGATGGCATTTCTAGCAAACCTGTCGACATAGACTAGTGTGCCTCAACCAGGGGATTTGAACCAGGCACCTGCTGGCACGAAACTAGCCAAATGCACAGTAACATTGGCGACAATTGGCTGAGCTAACCCCTTGGACTCTATAATAACTATTTATTTGTGAAAACACATGATTCCTAGGTTGTAAATCTAAAGTATTTACTCTTTACTGCTTTTTAGAAAATGTTATTTTGGGCCAAATCACAATTTTGCTGCAGTAGATTGTTAAAGTCCCGATGCTACCTGAAATCTCATAATGTCTAACAACAATAACATAGTTTAAACTAAAAATAGAAATTTCTCATCATTGTTGTTCTTAAGTATTGATCTCTTTTAAAATCCAAAATGCTATAAATAGAAAATCGAACCACAACTAACCCTGCAATGTTTAACTTTTATAAGTTCTCAAAATATCTCAAATATGCTAAAGGGTTGATGAGATTGAACGCTTACACTGAATAAATGCCATGGAATCTATTGACCACCTATTTCAACTAGGGGGTCAACTCCATGTGCCATGAAGTTATGTACCTAATGGTGCAGCAAAGTTGAAAACTTTATGGTTCTACAAGGCAGTTTTTGCCCCCAACACTTCTTTTTGTAATTGGAATTTCTGCTTCCCTGCGTGGGATAATAATGTAATGGGTCAGCATGGATCATATTGTGGGTTAGTTTCCTAGGACTTTATCAATAGGGAAGTCCTTTCATCGAGTGTTTTTTATTCTTAGGTAATTTTTAATTACCCTTGAGTTTTTCACTCACAATAATCCTCCAAAGTGGTGAAAGGTGTTCTAATGATCGAGCCCAATGGGTGACTAGGGTCTAGGAATATTGTAAATGACCATGCTAGACATCTCCTAGAGTCTTTCAGAATTTCATCGAGTCTAAATAGTTTTTTTTTAATTTATTAAAATTACCCATTTAATGGTAATTTTAATTAAAAGTGATGTAAAAATGTAAAACCTAGGACCTTGGGGATTTTGATAGGGGTGTGAGTACTCAAAAGAAATGGAATGAGACCCTCTACACCCTTGAACCAAGTTTCAACTCAATTGGACAAGTATTCTAGGTCATTGTCCATGAGGAGTCCACGTTAGTCTTGAGTCAGCAATTTAATTGCTTAATTTGGCTAAGTCAAAAATGCCAAAAATTGTAAAATTAGCAAAAAGGTTTGAGAAAGAGTGGGAGATGATGCCTAGCCATTTTCTTAAGTTAGGAAAGTCATTGCCTAACTTAAACCAACCCCCCAAACCTAGCCACAACCTCACATCACTCATTCCCCTAGGGAAGTTGTGCCCCCCTTGGTGAGGAACTCACCCAAAGTAAAAAATTAAATAAAGAAAACACCTAGCTACCTAAGTGCGCCCTCCTAGTGATCTAACTTGGTGTTTGACTTGTCAAAAAGGTGTTCCCCCTCACCCTCACTCAACCCTCACAAACCCTAGATGACTAAAACCCTAAAAATGCGCCCTCCTTTAGATCATGAGCTCTTTTGGGTGAGTGACACTTGGAGCTCATCCAAGAGGGGTCTATCTTTCCTCCCAGGTATAAAAGAATGCCTACCCCTCCCCCATTACAGATATATTCTCAATGTAAAGGTATTATGCCCAAATCTCTCCCACTATTCTCTCTCTCCCATCTTGCTCTCTTTCATTTCTCAAGCTTGTAGCAAGTATTTGCTCAAGCTTTCTTTCAATAATAGAAAAACTTTGGAGGAATTTGGTGTGCATTGGGAGTACTCTTGGTGTATGGATTGTGAGCTTCATTGAGGTGATTTGTATTGTTTTTGCTTCTACATCTAGAGTAGGAGATCCAAGCAAAGTATTTTGCTTGGATAGATTTATGGTAGTATTGCTATAGATCTTAGTGAAGTAGTTTCTTTTTGTTATGCCAAGTATTTTGTTGACATATATGAATCTACTCACCTCCTTTCTTATCTTGTAACTTGATCTCATCTTTTTGCAGGTCACCAAGGGTTGGAGGAAGACAAATTTCAGATGTGGAAATTTGTCTCTTCACCCATTAAAACCCTCCTTAGTTTTATGTTTTCTTTCATACATATTTCTCACGTATATTTGGGTATATTTATGTTCTAGAATAGGTCATATATTCATCTTTTATTTGCATATTTTTGTACCTAAAATTTATGGTTTTCACTAACAGAAATTTTCCAAGTTTTTCTGGTTATTGTGTAGCATTTCCAGCAAGTTTTTCTGGTTATTGTGTAGCATTTCCAGCAAGTTTTACTTGTTGTTTTTCTGCAGATTTGAACCAGAAAAGGGGAGGTGTTGCCCATTTGGGGCTGTAAAACATCAAGGAATAACCTCCCAAGTAAGGGTATTGAATACCCACTTCTCTTATTCTACTCTTTCATTGTAAGAAAGCTCAAAGAGAGTCTTTTGGGCTTGCATTTCTTAAAGTATTTAAAATTTTTGCATTTTTATTTCATTGTTCGCCTACAACTAGCAAAGAGGATTGGCTTTGCCACCCATGCTAAATCGTAAGGCTAGGACTTAGATTCAATTTTCTGTTTTAAGCTTTTAATTCTTTTGTCCAACTTTTCCTTAAGACAAGGTTGAGAAACTAGGTGCTTTACTTTTCTTGTCAAATTATTTTTCATTTCATTTCACCCACTTTGGCACAAAATTGGTAGGCTTGTCCTCCTCCTTGTGCCTTAGTTGAAGTTGCAAGTTTTATTTCAAGTATTGTTTTCCCCACTTGTCCTTAAGACAAGTTTGAGTGACTAGGATCTTGTTATTTACTTTCAAAGCTTTATTTACTTGCATTATTTATTTTTTCCTACACCTAGCAAAGAGGTTTGGCTAAGCCAACCCATGCTATATCGTAAGGCTTGTTGTTAGTTTAGCCTGCTATTCTTTCATTTTGTCAATAATTGCTTAATCTTTAGTTTCCTTTAACTTGTTTATTTTGCAAAGTTATTTTAATATTGCTATCTCTTGCTTAAGTTGTGAAACCATCTAATTAATTCATATCTTGTATCTTAAGTGAGAAATCTTTTACTTTGCAACTTATTTTCAAGTTATTGATAATTTGCAATATAGACTAGGAGGAAAATCAATCTAGTCTAATTAGGCACCTTGGACTAGTACAACTTTCGCCACCAAAAAGGAGGTTTATGGAGGCTACAACGGGTTCTAAGTCGGGGACGACTTCACGGCACTAGGTGTTCCCCCTACTTGAGCGCCCAAGTTTTTTGGGTTGACATATGGAGCTAGGGAAGGGCCTTGTTTTCCCTTCTTCTTGAGCACCCAACAATCATTTTGGCCAAAGCAATAAGAGTCTAGGGGTAGACACATAGTTTAGGCTTGTGTCATAACACCTTAAGCCCCCCTACTTGAGTGCCCAAGTTTTCTGGGTTGACCTGTGGAGCTAGGGAAGGGCCTTGTTTTCCCTTCTTCTTGAGCATCCAACAATCATTTTGGCCAAAGCAGTAAGAGTATAGGGGTAGTCACATGAATGAGATAGGCAAGAAATAGATCTGAAAAATGAATGAGATAGGGATGGAAATGAAATCAGAAAATAAAATGCTGCTTTGTGGTTGGACAAGTGAGTATCTAGACTTAGAATCCACTCCTCCAAGCCTTTGGTAACCTGCAAATGTTGAAATCCTTGCTACACAATGAGGCAAGAAGGTGAGATCTTCACAATGGTTTGCAAAACATTTCCAAACACAAAGAGAAACAATCCAAATAGACTTATGACAAAACTATCACAAATCTATCCCCAGCAAAACACTTTGCTTGGGGTCTTTAAGTAGAACAATGTAAGCAAGAAAATACACAAAAAATTGCAGCTATGTTTACCTTAACAAAAACACCATGGAAGAACACCAAGAGAACACCAAGAGATCCTCCAAAGCTTAACCTTTATTATCCAAGAGATGGCTGCAAATTTACAGCAAGAATACAAGAGAAAATTGTGTGGGAGAGCAAGAGAGGGTGATGAGAAATTTGGGCAGCATGAAGTTACAATGAGAGTTGATTTCAAAAAGAGGAGAGGTGGGCTTCGTTTAAGGGAGAGAGGGAGAGGAGACCCCCCTTGCATGCTCTCCAAGTGTCACTTGCATGCAAGGGAGGCCCACTTCTAAGGGGGGCGCACCAAGAGAGAGGGGGGCACACCACAAGAGAGGGAGCTAGGGATTGAGGTGGTGGGAACCAATTTTCTTGTGTTTGATCATCTCTCTAGGCTCCAAGGGGGGATCCCAAGGTGTGGGTCCCCTTCTAACCTTAGTTTTTCATACTTGTTAATTGCTCATGAAGAGGGGGGGCGCCCCTCTTGCTAGGGAGACACATGAAGTCACCAACACT
>JASDQU010881024.1:1988-26856 GCA_032191745.1 Picea mariana
CCTAAAATAAGGAAAGTGGGGCCAAGTGACCTAGAAGATGTTTTTAAGGAAGCTACTTGGAGAGTATAAATAAGAGGCAAGGCTCTCTCATTTTAACTACATTTGAAAATTTTGAATATCTATAGGTGTCTGAGGTGACCAAGGATATATAAGCTGAATTCTTAGAGAAGGTGAAGAAAAGAAGGCTGAAATGCAAGGAAGGATAAATTCTTTTGATGGTGCTTTCTAAGGTATGTTATTTACAGGTCATCTCACCATTTTTGCTATAATTTTTTTTCTATAATGATTCAGACCATGAAATTTCTATGCCATTGAGAAAAGATATCCAAGTATTTGTGGTAAAAAAATCAGCTTGTGGGTCATTGTATTTTGTAGTTACACTCCGTGGAAAATATGGTTTGTGGCTAGTCCCGAAACTAGTCAAAAACATGTGTTTCGGGTAAAAAAGTCATAACTTATTCATAACAGATCCAAATTCAGTGAAACAAATGTGTTGGTTAGGGTAAAATATGTAGTATGTTGTGTTATAGTTTCATATCAATTCAACAAATATTCTGTGCGGGGAATGCTCTACAAGGTCGCTCTCTAGAATAAGCCAGAATTTAGCAAGGTATTCCATTTTTGCTATAAATTCTTTTATGAGAGGTTCCAAGTAGTGACACCTGGAGGAATTGAATAAAACACACTTAAGAACATTTTTTATTAGTTTCAGATATTTATACATTACATGAACAAAGTTATGATTACACCAAGTTAGGGCTGTTGACTAATCCAAAACTAGGCATGTGAGACTAAAGAAAAGTTTGATGAAAATGCTAGTCTCTTGTTGTTGAAGTTAAGGAAGGTTTGCAGGAATATGATCATATACACCAGTTATATTATAGATCTACAAATTAGATTTGGATGATGAAATTGATGAGGGATTTTGGTTGAGGTACATGTTGAGTACATGGTTGAGACAAGTAGTTGATGAGTTGGCACATACATAATGTGTATAGTTGATGATGTTGGTACATACTGACGAGTAGTTGACACATGATTCGTACATACTTGGTACATGGTTGGATGAACTTGTATATGGTACAAGTTGATTACATGTTATTTGGTATAGGCTGGTGCATGGTTTATGCACTTGTTTATGGTACAGGTTGATTACAGGTTGAGGTACAAGTTGATGCATGGTTCAGTTTTATTGGTACAGGTTTACAATGGTATATCTCACAGTGAAAGGTTGATAGTGGTTCCATCATATCATTCTACTTCTACTTCACGGTGTGAGGATGGGGCAAGGATAGGTGGTTGTAGCCACCTTCCGGTTGTAGTCAGAGAATATAGGGGGTTGTAGCCTCCTTCTGGTTGTAGCCAGAGAATTGGGGAGTTGGAGCTTCCCTCAGGTTGTAGCCCGAGAAGCTAGGGGGTTGGAGCCTCCTTCCAGTTGTAGCTGGAAAACAAAGGAAGTTGGTGCTTCCAATGAATTTAATTCTTAAATAAATATAAGAAATTGTTTTTTGTGGTTTTTTCTCTCTTTGGGTTTCCATGTAAAAACATTGGTGTACTGTGTATGTGTATGATTCCTCATTTGTTCATTGTTTATTTACTATGCAACTATTGGATGGTAATGCTATATTGATATAACACTTGCATATTGTGGTTAAAAAGAGATTGAATTTCTCTATTACTGATTCACCCCCCTCTCAGTAATTCAACAATTGTAGGGTTATGGGTAGAGTTGGGTAGCTAATTTTGGGTCAAACAATGATTGAAGATATCATATTCCTTTGAATCCCATTTCCAATGCTAAAATGAAGAGGGATTTTTTGAACACACATTTGACTTTGAAAGATACTATATTTATCTATCCCTAATTCAATTTTACATGATTAGGGAGCCTAGTCTATGTGCATTAGGATAACGAGAAATATAGAGGATTCAAGTGTAAATTAGGAAAACTATTTTCCCTTGTCATGATCTTTTGAAGAAGGATCACAATGTATATAATACTTTGGTGGTTCAAATGAGACAATATGGTTAAGTGCTATTAGTTTAGTGCTATCATCAGTGGCCTTATAGGTTTGATAACAAATTGAGACACACTTATTTAGGTTAACATTACATACAATGGAATTTCTATACAAAAACCCAATTAACATCCAACCATATCATCCCCTAAATCAAAAACCCAATTCAAATCCGGCCATTTGGAGTGCTTACAACCCATTTATACTTTTGGAAGAAACATACCGATTTTTCCACCATTGTTGGTGATCCCCTACGCGTCTATGTATCTTCTAAGGGTGGTTGGGTCTCCTCTATTGCTTGCACTGTGGTGTAGGGCCTCCTTGTCTCCTTGTTGGGATGGAATATCACAATTCACGTGGGTGAATGGCCGACGGTTCTCTCCTCTCTAAGGGATCCAATATGGTCTCCACTATAGTGGTTATCTCCTCCTTGACGGGCTCGACCAATATGGTATCCACTGCGTCGGGGTTTCTCTCCTCCCTCTCAGGCTTGAATATGGTCTCCACGCATGATAATATGCAGGTATCCCCTAAAAATTCCTACTTTTATCCTATGGTATCCATTGCACGGGGGTTCTCTCCTCCCTCTCGGGCTTGAATATGGTCTCCACGCACTTGAATATAGTTTCCCTTAAACCTTGTTACTTTTATCCTATGGTATCCACTACATCAGGTGTTCTCTCCTCCCCCTCAAGCTTGAATATGGTCTCCATGCATGCAGATATGCAGGTATCCCCTACGCCATGTTACTTTTATCCTTATGGGCTCGAATATGTCTATCTCCATGCATGTGAATATGGTCTCCCTAAACCCTATTACTTTTTCCTTAACCTTTGTAAGCATTATCAAAAGATAAAATTAGTATATTTAATCATTTATTGCTATGAATTCTAACCCATTATCATCATATCCCTTAAATATCATAACTTATAATCCCTGTTGGAAGTAGGCCAAAGTGGAAAGAAAGATTATTTTGGGAAGGAAGGCATGCACAAGGAAAGCAACAGCTGGAAGGACGAGTAGCACAAGCGCATGCATGGAATACCTAACGATGTTAGGGTTAGGGTTTTTGTAATACATTGTAATGGGTGATGAGCCATAAACATATGTGTGTGTGTGTGTGTGTGTGTATAGATACCTAGGATGTCTAGAGGGAGTAGCGAGAGATATAGAAGGAAGTAGTTGTAATATGAAGAGACGATGGAAGAGAGGAGTCCTGTTTTGATAACTGGTTGTAATGATTTTGTCATACAACCCAATTTTGTAAGATGTTGAGATGTAGAGAGTCAGAAGGGTAGATATTGAGGGTTAGATCATAGGATGAGGATCCTAGTGTGATATAGTCTGCCTCATAATATATCTCGACCTGAATGAGGATGAATTGTAATCACACGATACTATAGTTTTGGAACTGCCATAATATAAGAGATTAAGAGATAGATCTTTGTGAATGTATCCCAGGGGGGTGAACCATGGTAAAACCTATGTTATGTGATTGAATTCTTGTGTTTCTTTTATTTTTTATGAGTAGATGTTATCATGATGAATGAATGAGCTTATTACATTACATGTATAATTGGGAATGACAATATATTGCTTGAATAAGTTAAATCAAACTCTCAATGCATACTTCACAGATCTCCACTCAATATTGGACTACAAACACTTGAATATTGAAGTCACCCATTAATACTATCTCGGGTGAGACTATGTAGTGCACTCTGTGCACTGTGTTTCCTTCTGGTTTACTAGGAGGGATGATATTTTTAGAGGCTTTGTTGGAACCTCAACAGACTTGAACCTGGGTTAATCATGTTAAGAATATAATGCAGAGATATCAAACCAACAAATGGTTCCTTTTTCAGTTGGAAAAATATTGGATTGAGTAGATGGGACTTGTTAAAAGAGGGTAAGATCTACAGAAGGTGGGTCAAGAGAATACTGAATCAGACAACAGAAAGTTGAGAAGAATGTGCCACTAGAAGGGGATGTTGATACCCTGGAATCCCACAAAACAAGATATTGAAAGATGGTTGAAGACAAAGGATCTAGAGTTTGCGTAGAAAGATAACAAAGCCCCTATAATAACACTGTGCAAATACCTTGAGAAGTACGTGTTTACTGATCTGCATGAAGTATTTTTATGTGATTTTCCACACTTATTGCAGGAGTGGATATTTAGGTGGAAGGATAATCACACAACAAACCGAATTCGACAGTTAGAGTGGAATTTATTTCAGATTGATTAGTTACAGCAGGTGAATAAAAAATTCACGTGCGTTGTAGATTTTTGGCTCTACAGTATTGTAGTAGGTTTTATAACAGAATTTGAAGTAGATATAGTGAATTCGTACAACATAGCGGAGAAAGAGTTTTTATGAGGACCCTGAGGAAGGTATATTCGATCGCTGTATACTTCTATTAAGATACTACTATATAACAAAGGTGTAATGACAATGGATTTAGATAGCTAAACTTCCCTGCGTGCATGGGGGAAGGGGGAAGAACTAACAGAAAAAGGAGACATGGAAGGAGAAGTGGATAAAGGAAAGAAGAAGGAAGCCTTGGAGCCAATCATGATGGATGATGACTAGATCAAGCGGATCATGGCGACAGCTGGAAAGACGCATAGTGGAGTACCCTACCAATACAAGGTGAAGACAAAGAAGAGGGTTGTATATGCGAGGGAAGGCTTGGAAAGTGATGAAGAAGAGATAGAGGATCTTTGGGATGTGGAGAAGATTGAGGAAATCTAACACACAACATATGAGAGGAAGATGAGATCTCCAAGAGCGGGAATAAAAGGCAACAATCCTATCCATATTAATTTGAGTGTGGAACCCATCAACCCATGTGCGACTAACACACCAAAAAGAAGACCACCGTGTAGACAACCAATTTTAGGGAGAAGGAAGACAACAGGAAGTACATATACATTGGGAAAAACAATTGGAGGAGCCAATTCAGGAAGCATTATTCAAGCATCTACACCACGCTGAGGTAGTAGTTTAACATTTAGGATGGCAAGACACGATCCCACCATCATGTTACCAAAATTCAAAGGAGAAGCATCGGAGGACCCGTAAAAGAACTTATTGATCTTTGAGAAGATCTAGGAAGCAAACAGATCATAGACGAGGACACTAAACTTGCACATCTAGAGATTACACTAAGGGATCATGCACTGGATTGGTATATGAGTTTAGTGATAAACAATCCACCAAGGACAACTAGAACAATTGTGGACATTAATAAATTGTTGATAAATGAGTTTCAGAAGCCAAGTTTAGAGGACCAGTACATGAACAAGATGATAGAAATTAGACAGAAACTAGGAGAATCTATATGGGATATTAACCAAATATTCAAGCGACTGAAAGAAAAATTGAAATATCTCATGACAGATATGAAACACATACACATGTTCGTCAATTCACTACTACCACACTTGAAATATCCACTGCGACAACAAAAGTTTCAGACACAGACAGAGGCTCTACAGAAAACCCTGCAACTAGAAGAAAACCAATATCATAAGACATATATAGCCATCGAAGAGATGAAGGAGGATTTGAAGAACTTAACATTCTAGTTGAACCATAACAAAAGTAAGGACAAACATGAAGTCGTTTGGTGTACAACATGCAGGACGGAAGGACATCACAAGAACAAATGTCCAACATTCACGCAGTATATGGCAGTAGGAATGCCAAATCCATTACCAACAAGAGGACTATGGTGAAAAATATGTAAGAAACCGCTCCACGATCCATATCACTATCCAATGATGCAGAAATACCAGACATTCCCAAAGATTTCATATTGCAACTTTTGCAAGTCAGTGGGCCACAATGAAAAAGACTCCATAAATATAGACTTAATGAGAGAGAGGACATCAAATGCATATAGGGTGCAGGAATACATGATGACTGAGCAAGCCACACCTCAATTTAACCAAGTACCAACATCATACAACACTACACAACAACAATATAATACTGCACAACAACCATGTAATACCGCACAACCATAGTACAACAGATCACAACCTCAGTACAATACCACGCAGTACAATCAGGCGCCTCGGTATAATGCGCCGTGAGGAGATCAAGTTTGATATAGAGGCAAAGGATAAGAAAGAGGAGGCTTTGGAAGAGGTAGAGGACCAGTAATATGCCACAAATATCAACAACCGGGACACTATGCAAGAGAATGCCCACTTCCACCAGCGACTTGCATGTATTGTCATGCATCGGATCATGACACGAAAGAATGTCCTACATTATTAGGGAAGATCCAAGAAAAGTGGAATCATAACAACCAAAATGTTCAATGGATTTATGTGGAAGCGAGGGATGAAGGGAGAAACATCAACATAGTTACATGCAGAGGAGCTAAAACTAGCAATGACGTAGTTCGACAAGAGTTGATACAACATCAGTGGGTGAAGAAGAATGTCAAACCAAGGAAACAGTTTGATGTGTAGAATGATAAGGAAAAATTTAAGCAAGATAGACAAGAATTTCTGAAGCAAGACAATGCGTTGACTTCAACTGCGCAATAGAGCAAGGAAATAACAGAGTACGAGATGCCTCCATTGTTGGATCGTACCAAAGAAATGTAGCCCCTGGGACAAGTAAGTACAATCAAATTATTTTTTCAATCATGTGTAAAAATATTGAATGATCCATCCTCTGTCAAAATATTGCAAAATATATTAGAAATATGTAGCATAGAGACAGACGAAAAACTAGAACAAAAAACAGTCAATCACCTACATACAAGGAGAAGAACAAGTAGGGAGTTCAGGATGAATGCCAACATCAGAGATTTTAACATGAGAGATATCATAATGGATCTAGGATATGAAGTTAATGTATTACCCAAGAAGACATGGCAATTTATGGGAGAGCCCACATTAGGAAATTCACCCGTTCAGCTAAAACTAGCAGACCAACACAGAGTTCTCCCAGTTGGTAGACTAAAAGGAGTGACAGTAGACTTGGATGGAGTGCACACTAAAGCATACTTTGAAGTGAATGAACTAGTGGATGACAAAACACCATATCCAACATTACGGGAATTGGATTGGGTGTTTGATAACCAGGCCATAATCAATTTAAAGACATGGAAAATAACATTTGAGTCAGGGGAATACAGGGTCATTGCGCCATTAGACCCATCATAAGGGGAAAGGTTTGTAGAGCCTACTTGCTTGGACTTAGAGGAAATCAACTAGTTGTACATGAAAATTATGCGACATGAGGAGTACGTAAACCCAACTGTAGATGGGATACTCAGTTGGTGGAGCATTACTTCATGTGTGTCAGACTTAGATACATGTTTAGAAAACTGGCAAAAAAGACTACACAAATTTTCCACAAGAATATGCACAAGAATAGACCGCATAGTAAGATGGGTAGGTATAGAGATAAGGGAAGCACCTAATTTTGATGGAGTAAACGAGATAGAAGAATTATTGACACAGTATGAAGAGGAAGTGTCAAAAAATTAGCGACTCTTAGCACTTGATATAGCACTCAAGGCCACGCCTTCAAGATGGTGGGGTGCACACAAGGAAACAATCAAGGATTGGTACCAATTTAAGCAGTTACTGTGCATAAGGTTTGGCATAGAACAAAAAAGAAACCAACAACATAAGTATGATGGACATGGGGCACCAACAGAACACTTGGACAAGTGATGATCGTTGTGGAAAATGACACCCCCATAGGAATGGCCTCATCATTTCGTACATACCTTAGAGGGAATACTGACAAAATGGTATCGCTCTGTAAATTACCAGAGGTTGTCGGGGGGAAGAATAAATTTAACAAAGGCAACTTTATCCAACCACTTCGAAACTGGGATCTAGCCCTACCAGTTTTAGAGAGGGATCTCTCTGTAAGATTTAACTTTGTTTTAGTTTTTAGATTTTAGGCTAGTTAGATTAAATGTGATTGTGTTGTTTGTTTTTGTGATGTTGGCTGAAAAAGGGTTTATGCCTCCATTGGGATATGGGGTCTATTTTATAAAGATAGAGATAAGAGAAAAGATATAAAGATTCTTTTCACAATGAAGGGTAATGCAACTATTGGATTCTTTAGAAATAAAGTGATGGATAGTAGAAAAGGTGAGATTGTCAATTAAAATAAAGAAGCAATTAATAATTTATTTATTGTAACATCAGAAGACAAACATTTAGATCTTTAAAAGCTCAGAAACATAGTACACAAAGGTAAATTCTTCCACTTTAACTCCCTTTCAATGATCATATCAGAAAACAGGATGATAACTAAGAAATATAAACATTCAACGAAGAAAGAGAAAAACTTCACCAACAGTTAACATGCAGGAATCCTATGAAATGTCTCTTTGTATTACTGGAAGATCTCTTGATAAAAATTACAACACTTACAACTTTCTAGGGCATAAAGATCAACCCTCAGTACTTCAAAGTTTGGAGTATTTATAACAAAAATTACAAACAAACCTGTCATTAAAGATTAGGTCGTGGGAGATTCTAAGTCTAACTAACTAACTAACTAACAAGATACAAATTTAGGAACTGTCGATTATGTGTCGAATTCTTCATGCTGATTCCGAGGAAGGCTGTTGGTGAGTCACCCACATGAATTTAACTGATCTGCATGTTGACTCAACTTGTACACCTCATCTCCTAGTCGATCAAATTGCACAACTCTTCTCATCTGAGATGGTTGGGAATGGTGACTTTGAGTAGTCTCCGATATATTTCGTCCATTTTTGTGTACTTGGAAAAAGTCGGTTTGATGATGAAAACATACTTGATCTCGTGCTGTATGTTGAGGTCTGGCTGCAAAGTTTCTAAGAAATCCTTTCCTGCTATACTGCCTTATATTCCATAAAACTTGGAACTGTCTTTGGCCACCATGGCCATCTTCTGTTTGTAATCCGGAAGAGTCATCAACTTGTCATTTAGAACCAGTAGACCAAGAAGACCTTTCTTCTGCAAAGCCTTGATCTTGCTGAAGAAACTTTAAACTCCAATGTACATGTTCTGGACTTTATCCTCCAACAGCAACATCAATCCCCTTTTGGTTAGTACTCTCTTGACTTTGAGGATGGTCTCTGTTCTATCTTCAATATTCAAGTCTTCTAGTTCTTCTATGTTCTTCAAGTTCAAGAATATGATGATTTCATTGGCTCCAATGAGCATCTATCCTAACTCTCCTTCTGTCTTAGCTATCTCCTTTGCCTGTGAATCTTCTGTAGGTGGCAGTTTCAGTTGTTTCCTCAGAGATGCTATGTCAGCATTCATTTTCTTGAGAATTTCCTCAACTGCTTTCACATTAGAAGGATCATACCCAATCTTGAGCACCAATTCTTCTAATGACTTAATTCTCTTTTCCTTTGCAAAAGATGATATCTTCTCCAATTTTAACTGAGTCTGAACATTGTTAAGAGAAACCTGTAACTTAATAGAAGAAATAGAAGCATTTTCCAATGTAGAGAAAACCATTTCTCCCATCTGCCTGTGTAGATCCATCTGATCAGTTGGGTGTACATCTCTGGTGTTGAACTCAAACATTGCCCTTTTGTAATCAGTTATTACTTTTAGATCGGGCACTTGTGCCTATAATAAGGCCATGTGCATTCTGCCTTTCTCTGTGTCAAAAGTTGATAACAGTCTGTGTTATGTCATGGACCTTTTCTTCCAAAACTGAGCATGGGTGATGTTGGTCAGCATCTGATTCTTCTTCTTGATCAAATCATATTTCTAAAAAATACTCAACTTAGCACCTCCTTGATTTGGATGGCTTATTAATGATGTGTTAGTATGCTTCTTGGATGAAGAAGTAGGCATGATCTGCTGGTTGCTTGACATAAGAGGCGAATGATCATCCTTCATAGCTGTTGTGGATTGGGTTTCCTTTTCACTAGTCGTGTCAGTTGTATGACTAGTTTTTGGCCTTTTGGTGTGTATCTGGAAATCCTGAGCCAAAACTTCGATGACATAATGAGAAGTATCATTTCTGGGTCTTTTATCCTTTGGAACCTGTGGTGTAGCTATTTGAGAGATAACAATCGGAGGAGACTGTTGTTCTACCTCTTCGAGAGTGTTTGCTTCCCACTCCATTTGATTCACAAACTTCTCTATCTCAGGCTTGGATGCATGAACATACGAGATATTTTTGTTCTTCACTCTCATCTCTGTGATGACCCCACATAGATCGTAGTGCCAAAGGAAACTTGTTTGAAACTTCATTTCCTTCAAAAGTTTATCTACTTCTTCTCCGATAGCTCGACTATTGCATATAAAATATCCCATCTGCCCCTTAATCCTCAACTATTGTTTCTTCTTCAGAGACACAGATTGTATATCATCAGAATTTATCATTTGTCATATATATTCTAGGGTGAATATCCTCACAGGAAAATACTTGGGAAACTTCTATGGAGCTAATTCGCACTCGTATACTTTGATTTCTGTGTGATTTTGATATAGGTACCAATCTCTCATATTTGCGAGGTCCAAAAGGTGTAATATTCTTTGGATCTCTTCATTTATCCTTGGCTCTGGTCTCCCACTGAGCATGCTCACCACTGGAAGGTAATATTGCTCGATGAACTATTTGAAGCTAAAATCTGTGGATTTCCTTCTGAGCAATGAAGTCCAAGATGTTACCGCATGTGGTTTGTCGTTCTTGTCCATTTTCTGCATTAGGAAGGAGAACCTTTCTTCTTGAAAGAAGGTGAACATGTAAGCCAGTATTGAGGAATACCGTAACATTCCCTTTGTGGAGAATTTTGACAACTGATTGTGGATTTTATCTGCCAGGAAAGTGTTGTAGTCAAACTGGATGGTGGCCTTTTCCTCAGTAGAGAAAATGGATAGGAAACCCAATATAGGTTCATCCACCCATTCGTCTGAAAAATATCCAAGTAGATAATAAAGTGATGAAATCACTTGGTTTCCCTTTTCTGAGAATAGGTAGGAATGGTACGGGGGGTTTTTCTTGGGGAGTTGAGCATGATGTGGGAGGAAAAGCTTAAAAATCTAGGCTCTTTGAGGAAAAGACAGATTTTGGTACAACTCTGTTAGGATTTCAAGGTTGAATGGGGAGGCGGATTCGACTCTAGGTATCTGCATCATCTCATCAATGGCCTCTATTGTGATACATAAAGGAATTTCTCTGGATGAAGAAACTATGGTCCTCTGGTCGGGGAGGTAATGAGCTTGACATTTGAGGGTGAATTCTGGGAAATGATGGACTTGGGGAAAAATATACAGAGGAAGATTGGATGCCCAGAGCCCAATTTAATCACTTTGATCTATAAACGTGTCTTTAAACCATGACTACAACTCTGGGAAATTGAATTTTCACCTTTTCTCTAAGATTAGATAATCCTTGTCGGCTAATGGGATCCTTTCGAGGTCAACAAGAGGTGGGAGGAAAGGATTTTCTTCGACCTATGATTTTTTAGACTTTGGCGCCATCGCTTCCAACAGTACCTGCAATTGAAAAAAATTTTTAGCAGGTAATGGCTATGGCTGGGTCTATGACTGGATCAGTGACGGGACAAAGTTGTCTGGTGTGCAGAGAGTGTGAACAGTGTGCAAATGATGGAACAGGGCTGGTTTTGATGAACGGGTATCCGTTGGGCGCGGGGGACAGGTCAACAAACTAATTAATATGTTAGCCAATAGTAAATGGCCAACGAATCATTTGAAATGTGAGATGGAAGGTGAAGGACGAGTGACGGGTGCGACGTGGGGGGTGTTGATTAGAGAATGTCTATCGTGAGGTGACTTGTGACAGGTGACCAAGTGGGATGAACTGACAGGGTTATGAGACAAGATCTATAGGGGAAAAGGTAGTGGGATGTGATGTCATGAAGCAACGGAGGTATGTCAGAAGGGTGGTAAGTGGTAAGTGGTTTTGGAGAAGAGGGGTTCTAATGCAATCGATTCATGCCATGTTAAGGTGGGTTCTGCCAGGAAAAACCACTTCATTCTGGACCCCCCCCACCATTAAAGGCAGAATGGTCTAGGGGTCCAGAAATTCTTGTTATCCATTCATCGGCACGCCATCTGTTGGACTGTAGATCTGTGCACTCTCATTAACCATCATTTCGGACACCCTCCCCCCCATCTTTAAATATAGAACAATCAGGGGGGGTATGGAAAATCTTCTCGATTGTAGATTTATGCACCAATATCTCTTCCATAGATCTATGCACCATCTTTAATATTCATTCTAGACCCCCCCTCTTCCCCACCGTTAAAGGTAGAATGGTCGAGGGGGTCCAGAAACTCTTCTCAGCCATAGATCTAGGTGCCAATAGCTCTGTCGTAGATCTATGTTCTATCTTTAATCCCCGAGTGTGATTTAATATGTGAAACAGAACTTAGGCTTGATGATTTTTTGTGGGGTTTGTGTTTTGCTTCCCTTGCTTTAGTCACCATGGGTTTAGGAAAAAAAAACCTCAATCATTTGAATCATAAATTTTCTTCGAACATAATACAAACTTAATTGAAAGAAAAGATGGCTAGCCTGTGTCCTATCCTACCTACCTACACCTTTATCCCAGATTAAACTGTTGGGATAAGAAATTACACTATCTTGGGGCTATTTAATCAGGATTGAACAATATGATCAAATTTATTCACTAACTAACCTATCTACTTGGCTGAGATTAAACAGTTTATCCAAGCTTATTCACTAATCCTATCAACATCAATTCAAAAGGACCTAGCCATGTTTAAACAGTATGGCTCAAGTCATTGTTATTGCTTCTATGCCCTCTTTTTTTCTCTTTTCATTTTTTCATGTTCTTTTTCCTTCTTTTTCTTTTCTTTTCTTTTTCTTTCAAATAATTTGCATGATGAAACATTATTTGAAATCCAAAAAACATTACAAGGATAAATTTTCAGTCACCAGTTGATCCTATAAATTATAGGGTTATAACAACGGCTCCACCTGGGGATGGTACTCTCCTTGTGAAGTGCCAAGAATACTTCTTCCTAATGTCCTGACATATTTCTCCAGAGCTTCTTCAACAATTTGATCTTCTTTATTTTTAAGATTTTGATGACATTGTCTAGTGGCTCAGGGCCTTCTCTGTGGGCTTCAACCATCTGATCAACGTTATCCACTCAAAAAATGCAAGTAAAATAAAAATGGTTTGTACGATGGAAATGTGTGACAAGGCCTTTAATGGGGGGGTGAATAGTGCTTTTAACATCCTTCCATTCACAGGTCCACCTAGAAGGTTTGTCCCATCACTGTTGTTGAGCAGAAAAGCGTGATTTCCCTTGAATGCCTGAATGGTGTAAGGTCATTTCCATAAGCTATAAAATTTTCCGTGTTTACCTTTATCTTCATTCCTAGCATCTGACCTCAGTACCAAATCACCTAACTCAAAATCATGTTCTTTAGTTATTTTTTCGAAAATCTTTTTGATTTTCTCCTGGATGAATTGATTTTTGTTGTATATTTCTTCCCTGGATTGTTGCAAATGGATCATCTGGTTTATTCTTCTTTGGGAATAATTTGGCTCAGCTTGCATCTCTTGAAAAAGTTTCATGACTGGGATCCCCCCAAGAGGTAGTAAAAACTGCTTTAGTACCATAGACCAACTGGTATGGAGACATACCAATTGACCTCTTAGTGGTTAGTCTCTCAACCCAAAGCGTGAAAACCAGCTTGTTATGCCATGACTTCTTATTTTCTTGTAGTGTCTTCTTAATAATATTCACCAGGGTTTTATTGGAAGACTCAACCAATCCATTTCCCTGAGGGTAATAAGCTATGGAATGTCCAAGCGTAATGTGAAACTAGCTAAAAAAGTCTATGATTTTTTTAGATTTGAAGGCCGCTGCAATGTCAACTATAATTTTTCTAGGGAATCCAAAGCGAGACAAAATATGATGTTCTAGAAATTTAATGATAACAAAATCAATAGCTTGCCTGCATGGTACAACTTCGATCCATTTTGTAAAATAGTCAGTGGCAGTGAGAATCCACTTGTGTTGGCCGAAAGAAGGAGGGTGTATCTCTCCGATGAAGTCCAAACCCCATTGCTGGAAAGGAGCTTCAACAGAGATGGGTTTGAGGGGAAAGGGTAGGGGCTTCTTTTTTCCTTCAAACACTTGACATTTATGGAATGAGGTGACTTGTTGATGCACATCCGCAAACAATGTGGGCCAGTAGAATCCAACCCTGAGGATATTATTTGCTGTATTCTTCCAACTCATATGCCCACCACAATCTCCTGCATGAAAATCTTGTAAAACCTTGTCAGCTTCTTCTTTTAATAGGAAATTTAACAAAACACCTCCAGGATCTTTCCAATAAAGATTACCTTCTAGAATACAAAATTTCAATGCTTTTAATTTCAAAAACCTCGCTTTGGTTTTAGTCAGAACAGGGGATCTTGTAAATTTAGCAAGAAAAATATCAGGTCTGCGTACCATGGAGAGTTTAGAAATACCTCCTTAACTCTTGGAGTCACCTTCTCTCCTTTCTCATCAATCATAGCTAAGAAATTAATATCTAGAGCATGGAAATTAGATTCAGCCATCAACTTTGCTAGACCTTGACCTTTTATCAGTTTAGTAGGCTTAATCTCTAAATTGTATTCTAGAATAACAACAATCCACTTTCCTCTTCTACCATTTGGATTATCCTGAGTAAGAAAATCCTTTACCACTACATTTGGAACATAAGAAATGGTATGGAAATGGATAATATAGACTCTGAAGTCTTTTATGGATTTCACCATGGTGAAATCTTGTTTCTCCATTATTTTATAATTTACACAACATCTCTCAAAGATTTTCTAAAAAGGAGATGGGTTGTTCATACCCTTCACTATTTTTCTGTAGTAGTACTGTTGCGATGGTGTGTTTGGATGCAAAAGAGAAAAGGTAGAAATCTTTGGTAAAGTCTGGACTAATCAACACTGGAGCTTGTGTGAGTGCACACTTCACCTGTTCAAAAGACTGGTTGGATTCAGTGTTCCATTTTATTTTTGTGTCCTTTTTCAACATATTGGTGATGTTCCTATGAAGCTCGGCCAGGTTGGGTATGAATCTCCTTAGGAAGTTTATTTTTCCAATGAAAGATTGTAGCTCTTTAATATTCCTAGGGTGTTCCAGTTTTTGGATGGCCTCTATTCTGCTAGGATCTATTTTGATTCCATCCTTAGAGATTATGTGTCCAAACAGTTTTCCTTCCTCTAACCCGAAAAGGATTTTTTTAGGATTTAATGAAATCCCAAATTTCCTGCACTTCTCAAACATGCGTCTGAGGTGCAACAAATGTTCCTCGTCAGATTGGGAGTAGATCGTCACATCATCCAGATAAATGACTATAAATCTCCCAAGTTCTTCCACAAAAGTGATATCCATTGCTCTTTGGAAAGTGGCACCAACGTTCATCAAACCAAAATGCATCTTCACATACATGAAGGTTCCCCAAGGTGTAGTGAATGTTGTTTTCTCTTGATCTTCTGGGTGGACAAGAACTTGGTTGTAGCTCAAGAAACCATCTAATAAGGAGATCCTACTAGACCCAACCACCTTCTGTAAAATGTGGTCCATTTTGGCCAAAGGGTAATTGTCTTTGAGAGAGACTTTGTTCAGATTTTTGAAATCTATGCAAAATTTGATCTCGCCAGTTTTCTTCCTAGTAGGAACTAGGTTAGAAACCCATTTGGAAAATCTCAAGGGGACTATGATTTTCACATCATACATCCTTTTGATTTCTTTCTCTATTAGGGGAAGTAACTTGGGATTTATTCTCCTAAGTTTTCGTCTGAAAGGTTTGTGTTCTTCTTTTATGGGAATCCGATGCTGTATGATACTTGTGTCATACGATTTTAAGTCTTCATATCCCTAGGAAAAAACATCCACATATTTTTTTTTTTTCTCAGGGGATAGAGATTTGGAAAGTTTTATCATCTTGGGTTTTTCTTCTATTCCTATGTTTCACTCTTCGATTTCTTTACCACTAGCTTCAATTTTCGTTTTTTGGGATACGTCGTTAAAATCTAACAAGTCTTCTAGTGGATCTATACCTCTAGGTAACACATTACTTTTCAACTGTAGAATAATAGAATATATCTCATTTTCATTCAATTCCTTTGCATTTACTTTAATTTCATTGAAATCTTTGGAATCTACGTTATTTACACTACCACTTTCAGAAATAGATTTATTTACAATTTCGTCATCGTTTTCTAAATCTATGTTTGTACATTCGAAATCATTCTTACACTGTAGGAAGTCTTCAATTTGATCGTCATTTCCAAATACCTGCCAGTATCTGATGTTGTCAAGAGTAGTTGGTATGAACTTCACCTCCACTGTGTACATACGTGTGGGATGAAAAGGAATTTTACAGGTAGCTGCTGACGTGTCTAGCCCGTCTGCAAGTATGTTTTGTCCTCTAGGCATCACCTGCAAGTCGATTTCAGTAAAGCATTGAAGATCATCCAAAAAAAAATTCCTATAAGCCCTAAGTCTAGGGTGTTTGGCTGCATACTCACCTTTGATTTGCTTGATAATCAATTTAGAATCACCCCTTACCATGATCTATTTGGTACCAACTTTCTTTAGTAGTTTCAGGCCGAGCATCAGATCCTTGTACTCAACCACATTATTGGTGTATTGAAAATTTAGTTGGACGAGTGACTCTCGTAATAGCTTGATCTGTGATTATGAAACTAGACTCTAGTTCTAGATCCTTTAGTCACAACACCATCGAAATCCATGACCCAAAAATCTACTAGTAGTTCTTCTCTTTCTACCATTTCTACCCTTCTTGCCTCAATGATTGCTTTACTTTATTTTGAATCATGTGTATCATCTTCCATCTGAGCAATTTGTTCTTCCACGTCACCATCGTTGCATATAATGAAAGATTGTAGATTAGAGTGTGAAGAGTATAATGGATAGTTATGTGGCGTTTCCCGACTACTGACCATATACTTCATCAAGGTCTCTCGATACATTCTTCTCTATTGTCCGAATACTGGGATGGTGGCATATGACATACCTAGCTGTAGGGTTCCTTTCATCTCAGCTCCCCATGATCTTGATAGTAACATACCGTATTTTGGGGGAATATATGCAATTACTATATCCATTACCATATTCTTTGCTGGGATTTGGGCTAATGTAATGCATAAGTCTTTGATCAGGCCTATACATTTAACCTTGCTGGAATCGAAAAAATGCAAATATTTGTAGGGTCTAGTGACCTCGAGCCCCAACTTTTCCATCGTGGCTTTGGGCATCAGGTTGTGAGAGGCACCTGAATCCAGCATAGCATTGTGTAAAATCAGATCATGGATGTTTAGGTTGATGTAAAAAGGGGCCATGGCACCATTATTAGTTTGACCATCAACTTCAGGACCAAACAGGAGCTATGGTTGGTCATCAACAAGATTTACTGTGTCTGAGTGATTTGCAGATCCGACATTTAAAGCCTTAGTACCTATCTCAGGTCTGATGCTCAAAGATTTAATCACCTGTGACCTATAAGCATTCTTATTCATTAGCTCAGAGAGGGGAATGGGAATCTTTAGTTCAGCTAGCTCCCCTTCAAGGATGAATGTAGTGGAAGGTTTTCTTAAGGTCTATACTTCTCGTTTATCTGTCGGAATTCTATGGTCGGGTGCACTTGGTTGACTAATTGATGAGACTTTAGTCTGATTTTCTCTTAGTAGTATTTCTGGAGATTTTTGTGTGTGAGATCCAGCCTTTTTTCTCTTAGGGACTTTCTTGGAAGGGTTTTTCGAGGCTTTCTTGGTTTCAGCATCCTTCTTTGGAGAGTTCTCATTTGTTTTCTTTCTCCTAAGGTTATACGGCCCATGAAATTCCATTATAGCGTTCTCAAAGACCTATTGTTCTGATTCCTCAGCTTCCTCGTTTACCTTGGTTTGCGAAAGGAAGAACATCTGATGCTCTTCCTGGGTGAGGAAAATGGATTCATGATTGTGATCATGATCACCCATTAGGTTTATATGAGTGTCATCAAAATCCTTGATTACCTCTTCCCCATCATTGGTGTAATTCTCCTAGAGGGGAGGTCTGATTTGGCGATGAGACCCTCTCCACTCTCTTTGATCTCTAGGATCTCTTTGCCTGATCTCGGGTGGATTTATTCTGAAGTTTGGGTTTTGAATTTGAGGATTGGATTGGTTCTTCCTAGGTGGGTTTTTGTCAGTTATAGTGAGTCTCTCCATCATTTTCTCCATGGATCTAGATAGAGAATCTATTTTGGAGTCTGATGAGGAAGTAAAGGGCTCTTCTTTGATAGTGACTCTCCTTTCTGTTTTCTGCCTGGCCCTTCTGGCCAAAAGATTTTCTTCTACAATGACGACACTTTTCTACATGTCTTCCAGAGTTGTAGCATTTCTCTCTCTTAGCTGATAAGACATATCTGCATCAAATCCATTGGGGAATTTTATTAATGCCAAAACTTGTGGTGGTTTGATATCAGTTGGAATTGCATTGTATAGATTGTTGAAATGAGTGCAATAATCTTGCACTATATCTCCTTGGTTTCGTCTGATGTTCTCATATTCTAACTGGATCTGGAGAGGATTTTTCTTCACCTCCCACCTATCAAGGAAATCTCAATGAAAAAAATAATGTCAGTTATAGTAGCAGCAAGTAAGGCCTTGAACCACTTTTTTACATCTCTAGTCAAGATGTGTGCAAATAGTCTCATCTGCACATTAGCTTCATCCACTTCCTGTAAATCAAAATAATCGTTAATTTTGTCAACATGTTGCTATGCATTTAGGGGAATAGTTGTTATCGGACTAATTGATAGGTGCAGACACTAACAGATCTCCCTAGATCCACCTGGATCTAGAACAAAACAGGATAGGACATGACTCTTTCCCTAAGTTGTAATCATTGAATCTGCTAATAGGGAGGAATAAGTGACATACCTTTATATCGCTTCCTTAGGTATTTGTTGCTCTCGCTTCGCTCCGGTGCTCTCATGAGGTCAAGTCCAAGACAACACAAACCAACCAAAGTGAAGATTAGAAAAATGTATTCAATGTCAACTTATGTATATGATCAAGGAATGACACAATAAAGTAAGAGTGACTTTATGGGAAAGGGACATGTCGATGTATCATATTAATTGAAAGTAGAAGATACAACATGATCGCCTTGATGTCGCAAGCTTCCTTTCAGTGACCCTTGGTTCCAGCACACACACTTTCTCTGTACTTGCATGAAGAAGATCCAATTCCTCTTGATAGACCAACTAGAGTCTTCAAGCCTCTGTTCAAGAAGGTTTCTTCACACAATTCTTTCACCAATTCTTCAATTAATCTTGCTTAACCTTTTCCATGAGAAACCGTTCAATATATAGGAGAAGGAGAGATTGTTACATGGATGAGGATGATCCCATCGAATCTAAGAAGTCAGTAAAATGACAACCATAAGAATGCCAACTCACTTTCTATAAGATTCCCTTCTAGAACCCTCGAGACCTCTTCTCCTTTCCAAGCTTAAAAACAGGTTTGCACCCTGTGTATGGAGAAAACTACGAGAAGTTCGCACCCTAAGTGTAGGTGGCCTACGAGAATGAGGGATTCTCACACCCTAGGCCATAGGTAGCCTACGAACTCACTTTAAAAAACATGTTTTTGGAAGGAGACAAGGGCCACTTTTCTCACGCAAAAAGTCCTTGTTGGGAGCCTGAATACACCATTGTTAAGATATCACCAAGATGACCAAAATCATGTGTAACACTAGTAATGTCAAATTGAGGGAGTCTTGTTTGATAATCTTGAGGCATGTCATGTAAAGGGGAAACCAGCACCAATGGGGCATATCTTGTTGCCATGATTGGTGGAGGGGGATGAACAACAAATGGTGCGACATGAGAGGTAGTGACTGAAGCTGTAGAAGATGAAGGGCTTGGGGAAATGGAGTGACCTGGTTTAGATTTAACAGAAATTGCAACAACTATCAAAGCAAGCAGTTCGACTGACCACTGAAGGTGGAATTTGTCTAAGGCTTGACCAATATTCGCAACTAGGTCTTCAAATTTACCGGATTCGAGGCAAAAACATTGATCAACTTCAACTCTGGGAGAGATTATTTCAGGGGTCCTAGGCTGAAAGATGGTTTGATCTAAAACTGTTTCACTGAAAAAACTATCAGATTTTGTCCTGAAAAGGTTTTGTTGAAATGATATATAAAACTCGAGATCTTGAAGAGAAACTAACTTCTATGGGAGAGAAGGGGACCTTAGAAGTGGACTGTGACACCCAGAAACCTCTGTAGTGTTTTTCTTCCTAAATAATTTTTCGAGATTGTCTATTACTACTATAGGCTCTGGGTCTAGATGAGATCTGGTAAAAACTCTTTTGGGAGCCAAAATTCTTTTTTTTTATTTTTTTTTATTTTTTATTTATTTTTTTCTTTATAAGATAATCTTAAACTAATTATATACAAATTTCAACAACCTCTGAACCTTATCTCTTTATATGTTTGGATTTTATGTCTTGTTCAGAAATAAGGTTTTCTTTGTCTAGGGAAAAGAAATCGTAGGATTCAAAGATTGTTCATTCCCCAGTATGGTCGCCACTATGTTAAAGTTTTGTGAATTCTCAGAGGTTTTCGAGGGCAGAAGAAATTTACCAGAGGCAAATTTATCAAACCAATTCAAAACTGGGATCTAGCCCTACCAGTTTCAGAGAGGGATCTCTTTGTAAGATTTAACTTTGTTTTAGTTTTCAGATTTTAGGCTAGTTAAATTAAATGTGATTGTGTTGTTTGTTTTTGTGATGTTGGCTGAAAAAGGGTTTATGCCTCCATTGGGATATGGGGTCTATTTTATAAAGATAGAGATCAGAGAAAAGATATAAAGATTATTTTCACAAGGAAGGGTAATGCAACTATTGGATTCTTTAGAAATAAAGTGATGGATAGCGGAAAAGGCGAGATTGTCAATTAAAATAAAGAAGCAATTAAGAATTTATTTATTGTAACATCAGAAGACAGACATTTAGATCTTTAAAAGCTCAAAAACAGAGTACACAAAGGTAAATTTTGCCACTTTAACTCCCTTTCAATGATCAAATCAGAAAGCAGGATGATAACTAAGAAAGATAAACATTCAACGAAGAAAGAGAAAAAAATCACCAACAATTAACACGTAGGAATCCTGTGAAATGTCTCTTTGTATTACTAGAAGATCTCTTGATAAAAATTACAATGCTTACAACTTGCTAGGGTGTAAATATCAACCCTCAATACTTCAAAGTTTGGAGTGTTTATAAAAAAATTTACAAAGGACCCTGTCATTAATGATCAGGGCGTGGTAGATTCTAAGTCTAACTAACTAACTAACAAGATACAAATTTAGGAACTGTCGATGATGTGTCGAATTCTTCATGCTGATTCCGGGGAAGGCCATTGGTGAGTCACCCACATGACTTTAATTGATCCACGTGATGACTCAACGTGCACACCTCATCTCCTACTCGATCAAATTGCACAGCTCTTCTCATCTTAGATGACTGGGAATGGTGAATTTGAGTAGTATCCGGTATATTTCATCCATTTCTGTGTACTTGGAAAAATTCGGTTTGACGATGAAAATATACTTGATCTCGTGTTGTATGATGAGGTATGGCTGCAAAGTTTTTAAGAAAGCCTTGCCTGTTGTACTTCCTTGTATTCTCGAAAACTTGGAACTATATTTTGCCACCATGGCCATCTTCTGTTTGCAATTGGGAAGATTCATCAAATTGTCATTTAGAACCAGTAGATCAGGAAGACCTTTCTTCTGCAAAGCCTTGATCTTGTTGAAGAACCTTTGAACTCCAATGTCCATGTTCTGGACTTTCTCCTCCAACTGCAGCATCAATCCCCTTTTGGTCAGTACTCTCTTGACTTTGAGGATGGTCTATGTCATATCTTGAATATTCAGGTCTTCTAGTTCTTCTTTGTTCTTCGAGTTCATGAATCTGATGATTTCATTGGCTTCAGTGGGCATTTCTCCTAACTCTCCTTTTGTCTCAACTATCTCCTTTTCTTGTGCATCTTCTGTAGGTGGCAGTTTCAGTTGTTTCCTCAGAGATGCTATGTCAACATTCTTTTTCTTGAGCATCTCCTCAACTTCTTTCACATTAGAAGGATCATACCCAATCTTGAGCACCAATTCCTCTAATCACTTAATTCTGTTGTCCTTTGAAAAAGATGATATCTTCTCCAATTTTAACTGAGTCTGAACATTGTTCAGTGAAACCTGTAACTTAGCAGCAGAAGTAGAAGCATCTGCCAATGTAGAGAAACCATTTCTCTCGTCTTCCTGTGTAGATCAATCTGATAAGATAGGTGTACATCTCTGGTGTTGAACTCAAACGTTTCCCTTTTGTAATCAATTGTTTCTTTTGGATCAAGCACTTGTGCCTACAAAAAGGCCATGTGCATTCTGCCTTTCTCTATGTCAAAATTTGATAACAGTCTGTGATGTGCCATGGACGTTTTCTTCCAAAACTAAGCATAGGTGTTGTTGGTCAACATCTGATTCTTCTTCTTGATCAAATCATATTTCTAAAAAATACTCAACTTAGAACCTCCTTGATTTGGCTGGCTTATTAATGAAGTGTCAGTCTGCTTCTTGGATGAAGAAGTAGACATGATCTATTGGTTGCTTGAGATAAGAGGCGAATGATTATCCTTCATATTTGTTGTGGATTGGGTTTCCTTTTCACTAGTCGTGTCAGTTGTATGACTAGTTTTTGGCCTTTTGGTGTGTATAAGGAAATCCTCAGTTGAAACTTTGGTGATAGAAGAAGAAGTATCCTTTCTGGGTCTTTTCTCCTTTGGAACCTTTGGTGTAGTTGTTTGAGAGATAACAATCGGAGGAGAATGTTGTTCTACCTCTTCGAGAGTGTTCGCTTCCCACTCCGTTTGATTCACAAACTTCTCTATCTCAGGCTTGAGTGCATGAACATACAATATATTTTTGTTCTTCACTCTCATATCTGTGATGACCCCACACAGATCGTAGTGCCACAGGAAACTTGTTTGAAACTTCATTTCCTTCAAAATTTTATCTTCTTCTTCCCTGACAGCTCGACTATTGCATATAAAAGATCCTATCTTCCCCTTAATCCTCAGTTGTTTCTTCTTCTTCAGAGACACAAAGTGTATATCATCAGAATTTATCATTTGTCATATATATTCCAGGGCGAATATCCTCATAGGAAAACACTTGGGCAACTTGTATGGATCTAATTCGCACCCGTATACTTTGATTTATGTGTGATTTTGATACAGGTACCAATTTGTTGTCTTTGCGAGGTCTGAAAGGTGTAAGATTCTCTTGATATATTCATTTATCCTTGGCTCTGGTATCCCACTGAGAATGCTCACCACTGGATGGTAAAACTACTCAATCAACTCTTTGAAGATGAACTCTGTGGAGTTCGTTCTGAGTAGCAAAGTCCAAGATGTTACCACCTGTGGTTTGTTGTCCTTGTCTATTTTCTGCATTAGGAGGGAGAACCTTTCTTCTTGAAATAAGGTGAACATGTAAGCTAGTATTGAGGAATACCAGAACATGCCCTTTGTGGCAAATTTTGATAGCTGATTGTGGATGTTCTCTGCAAAGAAAGTGCTATAGTCAAACTGGATGGTGGCCTTTTCCTTAGTAGAGAAAATGGATAGGAAACCCAATATAGGTTCATCCACCCATTCGTCTGAAAAATAGCCAAGTAGACAACAAAGTGATGAAAACACTTGGTTTCCCTTTTCTGAGAATAGGGAGGAATGGTATGGGGGGTTTTTCTTGGGGATTTGAGCATCCCGTGGGAGGAAAAGCTCAAAAATCTAGGCTCTTTGAGGAAAGGACAGATTCTGGTACAACTCTATTAGGATACAAAGGTTGAATGGGGAGGTGTATTCGGATCTAGGTATTTTCATCATCTGATCAATGGCTTTTGGTGTGATACAAAAAATAATTTCTCTGGATGAAGAAACTATGGTCCTCTATTCGGGGAGATAATGAGCTCAACATTTGAGGGAAAATTCTGGGAAATGATGGACTTGGGGAAAAAGATATAGAGGAAGGTTGGAATCCCAGAGCCCGATTTCATCACTTTGATCTATAAACGTGTCTTTAAACCATGTCTACAACTCTGCAAAATCGAATTCGCACCTTGTCTCTGAGATTAGATAATCCTTGTTGGATAATGGGATCCTATCGAGGTTGACAGGAGGTGGGAGGAAAGGATTTTCTTGGACCTCTGCTTTTTTAGACTTTGGCACCATCGCTTCCAATGGTACCTGCAATTGAAACAAAATGTTAGCGGGTAATGGCTATGGTTGTGTCTATGACTGGATCGGTGAGGGGACAAAATTGTCTGGTGTGCAGAGAGAGTGAACAGTGTGCAAATGATGGAACGGGGCTAGTTTTGAGTGAACGAGTATCCGTTGGGTGAGGGTGCAGGTCATCAAACTAATGGATATGTTAGCCAATAGTAAATGGCCAATAGATCATTTGAAATGTGAGATGGCAGGTGAAGGACAAGTGATGGGTGCGACAGGGTGATGCGGGGGGTGTTGATTGAAGAATGGCTATCGTGAGGTGACTTGTGACAGGTGACTAGGTGGGATGAAATGACAGGGTTATGAGACGTAATATGTAGGGGAAAAGGTAGTGGGACGTGACGTCATGAAGTGACGACGGTATGTCAGAAAGGTGGTAAGTGGTAAGTGGTTTTGGAGCAAAGGGGTTCTGATGCAATCGATTCATGCCACGTTAGGGTGGGGTCTGCTAGGAAAAACCACTTCATTCCAAACCCCCCCCCCCATTGTT